>CM068308.1:20155591-20173091 GCA_034768735.1 Schistosoma mekongi | reverse complement strand
AACTGCAGTGATTTTCAATTTTATCTTCGTTTTGATTATACGTATGTTTATAAATTTTAAGGAAATTTATTTCATACTCAGTGAATCGTGAATACTATGAAGCTCCTTTTCGCATTTTTTGGTTGGTGAAACAAAGCAGGCACAATGTTTCAAACTTTTAGCTAGTTTTTATATGCGCCTGAGAGGTACAGAAATGCGTGGTCAGGTATATCGACAGAATGACGTTAATTTTCAATAAACACATCTCGTTGATATTTCGTCACATACCGTTAACGAGACATCAAAAATTGAGATCGTATGCTAATCCATACAGATGGCTTACTCCATAGACTAGTGTTAGATGTGACCAACTTGACCTATTACTTTACAACTAAATGGATAGTTCAAATCCCAAAGCCATTACACAAAACAATTTCAAACACAGTGTAAAGGGCTGTTTGGAAATTGTCCATGAAATAAGAAATCTGGTTATTAAAAATCATGTAACAATTTCCTAAGATGTAAAATTTTTCTTTTTACTCATCAAGCTTTATTAGAACAATCTATTTTATGTATAATGAAAAGATTAAAAAAAATATAGAGACTGGATATTATATTGCCCCACCAAAAGAGTTAATCCAAAATGAAAAATGAATTTCGATCTGACAAGTAAACTAACATACAAGTAGATGGTGCTACTATAGGATAACCATTATATCCACTCCTTACAAACTTCTTTCTTGGGGAACTTCACAATAGTCCACTTAAACAAAGTAACCGGCTAACATTATATTCTTGGTACATAGAAGATATATTTATGATACTTAATAATGAAAAAAAACATACTCCACTAATTTAGCAGCCTTCATTCATCGGGTGCATTTCTCCAAAATGAAAAATATTATGACACGATCTCACTTTTAGATGTCATGTTAACAAGTTTCTAAAAATCACTAGCACTTTGTAGACTAAATGTAGATTCTATAAATTATTCAATTCGGTGGTACTAAACTTTAATGCAAGACGATGGTTATTAGGTTGAAGTTGTAATAGGAAACACTCGGCATAAAGTAGCCTGAAATATCCACCAGATATTTTTAAACTATATTCGAGCTCTTAAAACAGATTTCTATGTCAATCACTGCAAAATAACACGTGATTATATATGGTTTAGTAAAAGAAAAGTAATGCAAGATGCTTTAGACTAAACAAAATATATACGAAATTCAGTTTACATAGTGACAAAAGAGATGTTTATTAAATAAATAAACATGAACATCAACAACGGATCAGAGGTTAGAAAACATAACAAATAACTGTTGATTAACCACTAAATTATAATAAATTGATTATGAGTAAAATTTACTTATGTAGAAATCACAATTGAATTATTTAATTACATCATGTGTAATAAATTAATTATTTTTGGTAAAATTACAAATTTTCACAACGACTAACAAAATGAATTTTTTTGAGTCACATAGTATAATAATAAATGAATGAGTAACGTGATGAAATATTGGTTACTATGATCACTTGTATTTCATTAAAATACAATACAATATTAATCAGACAGAAAGTAAAGTCATTTGAAAATGTAATGATACTTTATTTCCAATATGAAATAAAGTATGGTTGATTGGCTATTCTAAAGAATTAAAAAGCTTTGATTATCCATTATGCTATCGAATAATTTAAACAAAATGAAAATTCACTTTAAGTGAAATATAGATACTTTACAACTAAGTACCTTTTAGTAGTTGAATAACATATTTGATAGCTAACACAATTGAATTTGATTTGTGTTCATATTTGAGTGTACGTAAAATTGACTTTATTTCAATTATTAAAAAAGAACAATGAATAATCACTGCCATTATTTTGATCGACCTAATAAAATAAACTAGTGATTATGATAGCTTTAGTTATCCTGCATTTTTATTCTGTTACTAAAAACTATTATTCGCAATATTGTGTATTTACAATCAACATAGAACCTGGCACATGTGTGCATCGGTTCACGTTGCCATACCACCATAGCACCGCAAGATTAACACCACCACCATTAGTAGAAGTTACTTCAAGAAAATAAAATAATAATAGTAACAAGCAGTGTGAACATATAGAATATGGTTCATGAAGCGTAGAAAGAAAGTTATGGAATAATTTAAAGCACATGATTTAAGAGAGAATAATGAGTGAATACATCTGCGCCATTGTGACCGATTCTGTGCCATGTCACTCAGTGTTTCTAGCCACTGGTTACGGTAATCGCGGGGACACCATCCAGGTAGTCTGCAGCTACTAACAAGGCTTAAACTAACAGTCAAAGACTATGAACTGATGCTATGTTTTAGTTTGGCCGCCTCTAACTCTCTTCCATCCTATTCTTATATCAACCAGCATTGCGCGTCGAGGAAGACGGTGGTTGGGCATACGCAAAACATGTCCCAACCACCCCAGTCGATGAAGATTCACAACCTCATCGACTGATTTACTACATTTGCCTAACACCCGTCGTCTAACCTCGTTGTTGCTCACTCGGTGATCCCAGCTAACGCGAGCGATGTTTCTAAGACATCGATGGTCAAAAACTAATAACCGTCGAGTGTCATCTACCCTTAATGGCCACGTCTCACACCCATATAGTAAGACAGAGTTAACTGTTGCGCAGTACACTCTTCCTTTCGTTGAGAGACGAATATCTCGTCTACGCCATAGGTGACGTAAGTTGTTGGCAAAAGCCAAACGAGCTTTTTGAATTCGTACTGAGATTTCGTCAGAGACTAACCGATTAGGGTTAATCAGACTTCCAAGATAAGTGAAGTGGTCGACGTGCTCAACTTCTACTTCACTCCCTATTTTTAGTTCAGATGTTGACTAAAACCAGTCCTGGAGCAATAGTTTGCATGTATAGGAGGAGAAACGCATTCTGAAAATGCTTGCATTGGAGCTTATTGCTGTTAAAAGCTTCTGCATCGTATCAGCGTCTTCGCCAAACAGGACTATATCGTCAGCATATTCTAAGTCAATAAGTGGATCTCCTGGTAGGAGATCAATTCCTGAAAAGTCAGACGATGAGATTGTAATTTCTAACAGTATGTCAACTATGTAATTAAACAAAAATAAGGAAAGTGCGCAGCCTTGACGGACACCACTTGAGGTTACGAGTTCAGATGACAGTTTGCCATATGCTCTCACACGACTAATAGTGTTTGAGTAAAGTGCCTTAACAAGTTTTATGTACTTTCGGGGTATGCCTTTGAATGAAAGACACTGCCATAGAACCTCACGGTCTACAGAGTGAAATGCCGCTTTCAAGTCAAGGAAAACTACTAATGTCGGCCGCCGAAAAGTTTGTCTGTGTTTTAAGGTCTGACGAACGGTGAATATCTGGTCTATACAACCGCGACCAGGTCTGAAACCACTTTGATTTTCTCGTATTTGTACATCACGAGCTGCAGTTAAGCGTCTGATAATAATGGAAGCTAGTATTTTAGACACTATATTAGCCAAACTAATTCCTCTATGGTTATTGCCGGACGATTTTGACCCGTTTTTATATACTGGGACGATTAACGATTGACACCAGTCAGACGGAATTATGTCAAGTTCCCAAACTTTAGTCAAAATATCAGTCAGCTTGGTTGTCAAAGTGGGGCCACCATCCTTAAACACCTCTGGGGATAATCCGTCTGGACCCGCTGCTTGCCTCGCCTTAGATTGGCTATAGCTTTTTCGAATTCGACAAGAGTCGGGGGACCTAGGTCGACTTTCCATTCTGGCTGTCTCGAAATATTGGGAAGTTTTAGAGTAGCTGAAGGCCAACTAAACTGTTCCTTGAAGTGTTCAGCCCACCGTTCTAAACGTCTAGACTGAGAGCTAATAAGCGTTCCATCTTTTCCGGAGATCGTCTCACCAACGCTGGATATTTTAACCCCGGTTTCTTTTATTAACTTGAAAAGTTGTCTAGTGTTGTGTAATATTCCAATAGCATTTTTATTTAATCAAATACTAAGGAGAGTAAACAGAAAGGTAAAAATGTAGAAATGGGTCGTCCATTGATACATAATATTATTAGTGCTCTTTTCTACCAAAAACCTAAACAAACTAATCATATAAAGAAACGTCATTTCCATCACCAACTATTCATGCTCACATATTAATAAACATATATATACAGTACTAGAGTAAATGACATATCCTAAAGTCATTTGGGTCAAAATATATATCAAACAGAGTTGAGATTATTCGCAACGTTTTCAGTAGTTATTAAGCTTGTAGTATCGAGTACCATTCTGTTCATTTACCAGATGACAAAAGTATTATAAGGGATTTTAAGTGGCTGAAGTTATCTGCATGTGTCTTATATGTCAACATGATCAGCTTGATACACTCGATGTGATGGGCTTGAAATAAAATCTTTAGTGAAAATCACAAACTTAAGTGCGGTATATACTCTTTTAAATAAATACAGAAATGATCAAATATGTTAGGTACTTCATACTCGAAAACATTGAAGATAAATTCAGCCGACGTTCATAATTATTGAAAAATTGGTAGAGGGATTTAAACGACCTGTTGTGTTTTGAACACAACAAAATTTTGGATATTCGAAGATGATTTAGCATACATAAACATTAACAGTGTCAAAGAAACACTTGTAAAATACTTAATATATATTATAGGATTAATTCATTTTAACGACTAAATGATAAACTTTATGAAATTTTCAACTATTTAATAGAAATAGATTAATTAATCACCACAATAAAAAAAATTTAATGTACTATCCAAATAAAATTTCAGCATATTGTAGTAGTCCATGCTAAAAATAACTGGTGAAGACAAATACCGAGATAAATATGTGATGAATACAAACAAATGCAATAAAATATTTTAGTGTTGTTAATGTTAATAGACTATTAGACTAACTAAAATTTTATATTTTGATGTGTTTGAATTGTGCATGGACTGGAATTGATCAGCC
This sequence comes from Schistosoma mekongi, assembly GCA_034768735.1. Taxonomy (NCBI): domain Eukaryota; kingdom Metazoa; phylum Platyhelminthes; class Trematoda; order Strigeidida; family Schistosomatidae; genus Schistosoma; species Schistosoma mekongi. The sequence continues at coordinate 20,168,122 of CM068308.1, read as the reverse complement.
TTTGTTACCACACGTGCATCCTGAGAGAATTAACTTTATACAACGATAATTCTCAAGTACGATTTGAGTTGAACTGTGGTTGAAAAGAGAAATCCAGAACACGCGTTTCGTCCTGATAAGGACTCATCAGATGAGCTTACCTGCATCCTTATGCTGATGCTCATACCGGGACTCTGACTCTGTTCGTTTGGTGCAGAACACCACTACGTTTACCACTAAACTACTGAGTTCACACACACACTTGTGCAACGGGTAAGCATATATAATCTGAATGTTTGAATTTTCTATGGCATAAAGACTGATCAATTTCAATTCACATCAAATCAACGGAAGATCCAAACACATCCAAATTATATATATGCACCCACCGCACAAGTGTAGCTGTCTGGACTCAGTAGCTTAATGGCAAACGTAGTAGTGTTCTGCACAAAACGAACAGAGTTTGAGTTCTAGTGTGAATATCAACACAAGGATGTAGGTACATTCAACTGACGAGTCTCAAACAAAGTGAAACGCGGGTTCTAAATTCCACTCCCAGCCACAACCAAACTCAAATAATAAATAAAATTTTACTTATTTATTTCTAGTTGACATTCAATCTAAACTTTGTAAATATTGAATAGAATTTTACATTTGTGTAGTCGTTTTGCATAATTATAGAATTTTAAATAGAAATGTCACATATTTTAAACTTTGGCAAATTGAAATAAAAACCTCACTATTGGTTGACAAAACTCTAATGAATATTATGTTATATTCTTTAGACAATACAGAGAACTGGATTCAGAATTTCCACATCATAGATACTTCAGTCATTTTAGAGAATTCTGAGATTATCCACAATGTTATCAAGTACTCTATGTGTGTTTCATGTGGAATTTCTGATCAGCTCACAATCTATTGGAGTGGAAAATGATGCGCATAAGAGTGTAATTTCCATAAAAGATTTCGTTTAATGGATTGAGTTTCACTAGATTAGTTTTTTCTATTCATCATATCCGGTTGTGCTACACTGAACACATTCGCACATTCAGGTGACTGCAATAGCTTAGAGTAAAAACTTGCATGAAAATTGCACTCAAATATATAGCAATCATCAGCTAAACGACCAAAGATGTTAAATACAAAAAGCTCGATAATAAGAAAATACACATAACCTCAACCAAAGTACGTAGTAAGAATTATTCACTAAGCCTACACGTATATTATACTAATTTATTTGATGTCACACAAATATACATATAGTAAATCAGTATTCACACGAAATACATTAACTCAAATAATGGAACTGCATAAAATTTAGATTAGAACACTATGATGAGTAAGTACCAGACAGAAACTTACATATTCAACAATTTATTCATTTACATTTATTAATTAATTTAATATTTATCTGTAATTACTGAATTTGAATAAAGTAATTTAGATGATAATAAAATATAGGAAGCTTGACTTAAGTAGGTAACATCAACATCATTATCATCATCATAATCACAAAAATAATAAACGAAACTAGTAGTATATTATGGTGGATCAAAGGAAATTAGTGTAATAATACGTGACATTATGATTTTAGTCTTACTGTATTTTGACCTATTTCATTTTATACGTTGATTGTTGACATATTATTTTATAGTGATTAATCTGATTTTGTAATCATTTCTAAGATTGAAGGTTTTGTTAACTACAATAACTGTTGTATAATTGATTAATTTATAATAAATCGTCATTGATTCTTTTGATCAGATTAAAATCATTGACAATTGTACTATTAAAACTATGTAGTTTTCTTGATAACAAAAGTGTACATTCAATTTAAAATATCTTTAAGGTGAACTAAAACAAGATTTATGACTGCAATCAAATCAATGAAAGCTTAACTTTCAGTTCAATGAACAAAAGGTATTTGTTAAGTACACTTATAAACAATAACTAAATAGAATAAATTTTCAATATTATTCTTACTTAATTATTATCTAGGTAGTTAAAAGCACTAATCCTTTGATAGTGTTGATAGTAATGTCAGAACGACTCACTTTACATTCAGTTAATCATATATCCGAATATAGTTAGTGGTATATGATTATATGTAGATATATTTTACTTCAGATTATCTAGCATCAGGTAACCACAATAAATTTGAAAGAGTATTTGCTTTATATAAAAAGTGATCACTCGAGTGGTTTAATGATATATGAAGTCTAAGCTGTAGTAAAATGTAAAATTGAATAGTAAATAATTTTAACTTCTGAGAAAAGAACTAAAATCGTACTGACGACTGTACAGAGGTATGAAGGTAATATACAGTTTTGCTTAGACGACCAGCATTGTAAAAATGCACCATTCTTAAAAATAAAGGATGAGGTTAGAAAAGGTTGGCTCCAAAAGTGTACATCTCATATTACACCAATCCGTTTCATCTATGGCAGCTACACAACAAAAGATACAATATGGTCATCTGTGATCGGATTCAAGCGGCTGTACTAAAGAGCCTTGTGATCAAGCCCATGCATAATTAAAGCCAACCTCGACGTAGTTTTATTTTCATGTACCGCAAAAAAGAAGTATTTCACAATGTGAGTAGCTAGGAAGTGATAGAAGACATCATTCATCTAACAGGATTCAGAATAACTGCGTTCATGAACAGATAATCCTTTCAACCATTAATATTTCTTCTACTTTGACTATTAGAACTAAATTACTATCTTCCATTGCCTCTTAAAGTGTCACCAATCTTAAAGTTTTGAGTTCACGAAATACTAATAAAACAACACTTGCTTAACTATGACTTGTCAAACTGCAAATGGAAAGAAACCGGTCTGGTTTAAAACCTGGTCGTGGTTGTATCGACCAAACAATCACCATACGTCAGATTTTAGAACACATACGTACATTTTGGTGTTCTACAATGGTAGTTCTCCTTGACCTTAAAGTAATATTTGACTTTGTAGACGGAGTTTACCATTAGCAGTGTTTGTCGTTGGAAGGTGTGCTTCGGAAGTAGATAAGCCTTGTGATGGCTCCTTACTCGGATACCATTAGTCGTGTCAGAGCGTATGGAGAACTATCATCTGAATTTGTATCTTCAAGTAATATCCATCAAGACTACTCACTATCCTCATTTTTGTTTAATTTCATGATAAATTTACTTCTGTAAATAACGCCCACATTGTCTTACTTTTCAAGAACTGATCTGTTACCAAACGACTCAATGACTGACGTAGAATACCCAGATGACGTAGTAGTGTTTGATGAAGACGCTGATAACATGTAATCTTCCGATAGCATTAAGTGACATCGCAAACCAATTCAGGGTAATTTTCACCTTCTTTAAATGCAAATTGTTGCTCCTGGACTGGTTTGCATCAAAAGCAAAACTAAAGATGGGAAATGACGTTGTTGAGCTCGTTGACCACTTCATTTACCCTGAGAGTATGATCAGCCCTGATTGGTTGGTATCTGAAGAAATCTCGGCACAAACTCAAGAAGCTTGTTTGGTTTGTGTAAAATTGTGCAGCCTATGGTGTATGAAAGATGTATCTTTATCAATTAAAGTATGAATATACTTTAAGCAGTCCGTTCTGTTTAAATATATGAATTTGAAGCTTTGATGAAATCCATAAATTATTGGTATTTGATCATAAATCTTCGAAACATCACCATTTTAGTAATAATGACGCCAAGTATTGGAGAAAGATGATAAATTAGTTGATGTAATCAATCTTTATCAACTGAAGTGATTGGAATATATGTTACTTCATACCAGCATGTATATTAATTAATTCAGAATACACAGTTGGCATAGTCTTGTATGATGAAGACGCCGATAGAATGCAAAATCTTTAATAGCAAGCGTTTCTCCCTTTTAAATGTAAATGATTACTTGTGGACTGATTTGTGTCAACAACCGAACTAAAGATAAGCAATAGAATAGCTAAGTGCATCGAACACTTAACTTATTATGGAAATCCGATCAGCCACGACGGGTTATTATTTGACAAAATATTGTCATGGATTCAAAAGACTAGTTTGATGTTTCCCAACTTGCGTCACCAATACATAGTTGAGATATCTGTCTACCAATTAAAGGACAAGTATACTACACAATAGTATTCTGTGTTTAATTATACGAATGTAAAACGTTATCACTGTGAGTAGATGACACTTGTAGGTTGTTTTTATTTAATCATATATATCATCAAAACACTGCTCATGATTTTTGTGTGCATCGATTAAGTAAAAATGATGTTAGATGCATTGTATTAGGCATGGGTTAACTAAAATGTGGCAACGGTTCACGGAACAAATGACCGTTGATTTGAGTTGCCATGTTAAATACAAACTACATGGTGAAAGTCAGTTCAGTTATTGTAACCTATGTTTTGAAACATTTTTTGTCATGATTCAAAATCATTCATGGTAAAGCAGGTACGTTCGTCCATTATATTCTCTTAAATCCAAAGCTTGAAATTATTTTACACCTTTCCACTACTTAATTCTTACTTTTTAGAGTCATATTTATGCCCACATTTTACTACCACTTATGTTACTCCTGTATTAATGGGACGATATATGCATGTGTCAGGTTCTCTACATCGCACTTAATTAGGTGGTGACAAAAAACAACAGCTAAATGCTTCTTGATTTCCAATGGTTGTCTGATCAAAAGCAGACGTGATATGAAAGTTCAAAGTAATTTAGGATTTTATTTTAAACTAAGTGGAACGAGAAATTTTCACAGTAGTCGATCTCACCTGTATAGGTAATATTACTGTTTCCCTTTTATAATATACAAAATAGAAATATCTAAAACATTTTAATACATAGAAAGGTGTTTTATTTATTGTCAGACAATATACTAAAATAAGATTATGTATAGTTCCTTATAAAAGTCATATTGTGATCTCAGTTTTAGAGAAATACGAAAGAAATATCTAAACGAAAAATCATTTCTAACAGAATATGAACAAAATTACGGGTAGGAAGGGGGGGTGAGTATTGCTTCACACAAGGAAAACATTTAAATATTATATATTTTGACACTTGTTTATTGAATAGTCATGCTAATGCTTCATTTATTTTAAATTGCAAAGTCATATTCCAAAGTCCAATTTATGTTATATACATTTGGTAGAACTAATCAATCTATATTGTTAGCATTGAAATGAATAATTTACATAAAATGATTTAATATAATGTATTTAGTTTGCAACGTCATTTTAAATTTCAATTTATTGTCTTTAATTAAGATTTCGAGTTAAACGTCGTAATCTATGTCAATAACATGTTTGAGCATTTTAACTGGCCATGTTAAGATACAAATGAGTCAGTTCCGTTTATTTAATCCATGTATTCATTGAATAATTTTAATTTTGATAACGTTACATACTAGAAACTATGCGGTGATACATATAAAATGAATGAATCCGGTTTCTATGAAGAAACGAATGATGAAAGTATGGACAACACATCTTCAGTGCATCGATTGATGTAACTTTAACTTACTTGACATATATTTTCAGGATACAATAGAATAAAATTTTTACCGACTGTTATCGTCACATTAATATATTATGCTAACCTAATATATACATTTATAATATAAACAGTTTTGATTATATGTTGAAATGAATAAACTGCTCAAACTAATAAACTGATTTGAGGAAGCGATCTACAAGTCTCAAGTGATACTTATTTCAGAAAACAACAATAAAATGTATGCACATTTTGGCTTGACAAAAATATACTTCATGGTTCAGAAACAGGTATTTCAGAAAGATGATAATAAACTTTTAAACCGTTATGATTTATTTCAGCGAAAATATTTTCCACTCTATGGTTGAAACAGAAAGGAGAGGAAGTTAATGTGATAGTAATTACAGAAATGAGTATAATTATTATGTCCGTGAAAAAACTACAAATAAAAATGTGACCGAAAGAAAATTACCCATAGAATCAAATAAATCAAATAATAACCAATCTCAAATTCAAAGAAAAATAAAAAAATGAGTACATCTGTTTAGCTATAGGTGATTTAGAACAATGAAACTGAATGATAGGCAGTTCGGCAGACAAGTTTGCCTTACCTAGGTCTAGTGCTACTTGTCACTCGATGGTAGTGCGTATTGGGAATTTCGAGGGACATCATATTACCTTGAAACTGGAACCCGTACCACCCAGTCTCATCGTCTGAAACCTTTACTACTGTATAAATTTACTGACAGAGTTCGATCAGTGATAAAAGATTCACGTGCCTTTTACATTGATCACCACTAAGTCATTAATTGACTTAAATTTGTTTCACAGGTTAGTTGGTGCCTTAATTTTACAGTGGTAACAATCGCAGATTGTGGAAGTGGTCAATGATGAGCCGAATCTTGAAGGAAACACTAATTCCCTTGATGATGAATGCCAAACAACTTGAAACTTAGGTAAGGAAATGCTTTGCGAAGACTACTTCCAAACCGTCTAGCATCACAACGCACGTGTTGGTAAGTCCTCTAGATCAGCAGCCACACTGTAAATTGCCTGACAGTAGCTTAACATCGATAAAAGGTCCAGGCAAGCATGATAGTGATAACTACTGTGATTAATCAAAATACTGAATTTAGATTTTACAAAAGTTGCCTTGTCTGACAGTTTCATACCAATCTATTGCAAAACAAAATAACAATATCATTTCAAAAAGTGTAAGTTGTCAAAACAACCACTCGAAGGATGTTGAAATAGATGTGTAAGTTTAATTGATGAAAGGGCATGATTATTATACATTTGCTAGTTCAAAGAAATGAAACAAAAATTTCATCAAAGTAAATACAAAACTTTAGCGTCCAACAGTGTAACTAATAAAAACGAATGTACTACAGGAAAATGAAATATGATTTCGTTTGTTCATCCATTGGATTCTAATACAACTTTTAAAAACTTTCTAAAAATGCGATTGAATTACCTTTTCAATTGCGGATACAAAACCAGGATGATCAGCGAAAAATGGTAATTGATGAACGATAGCAACGGAAGGGTCGCGTGCTTTATGGACGAAATCCCAAATGACCTTTGTGGATGCTGAAAAAATCCGTATTTAAAAAACAAATAGTTTGTAATTTACTTAATTACTATATTTTTCATATTAACAATTCATGAAAAATAGGGAATGTTTGCAACAAAACTTTCTTAGTAGTATATAAAACTGACGTTTTCAACTTCACTGAGAGTTGGGAAACCTGTGTCAGTTTTCCATTCGGGTAGCTTGGAGATTGTGGGTAAGCTAAGCGTGGCTGGGGGCCAGTTAAACTGTTCCTGAAAGTTTTCTGCCCAGCGTTCTAATCTTCTAGATTGAGAGTAGATCAACGACCCATCTTTTTCGGAGATGATTTCACTAACTGCCGATTTTTTGATACCGGTGTCCTTAATAAGTCGGAACAGCTGTCTACTATTGCCTGCCGCTGCTGATGCTTCTATCGCTTTTGCTTTTGTTGCCCACCACTGTTCACGATCCATACGCAGACTCTTTGTCAGTCTACGTTTCAGTTGTCGTCGCTCTTCATCATACTCCGAGCCTGCTGGAATGAGTTTTCGAGCCTCCATCAGTTCCCTAGAAGTACTAGAGATCCAATGGTCTTTCATTGGATTGGGGTTAGATGCTGATAGCGCTGATGCGTTTACACCTGCTTTAAAATCATTCCAAGCTACTTCGGGGGAAACCTGTTGGTCATGGGCGACTAAATGCTTAGCCAAACCATTCCTAAATGCAATCTTCGCCTTCTCACTTTCAAAGTGATATCTAAAGGGATTGCCCGATGTAACCTTTCTGCGACCAGTAAAACGCATAGAGATACGTGCTCTTACTAGGGCATGGTCAGAGTCTAGGCAAGTGCCCCAGAAAGAGCGGCAGTCCTCTATACAACCTCTCCAACGGTAGCTGATGCCGATGTGATCAATTTGTGTCCATCGTTGCGTAGATGTTGGAGGTCGCCAGGTTAAACAGTGTCTCGCCTTATGCTTAAAGTTTGTGCTAGCTAAGAATAAACGGTAGTCTGAGCATAACTGCAACAGACGATCTCCGTTGTCTGTTCTCTGGGCTGGGATGCCGAGTAACCCACCTAGGTGCTTTTCAGCCTGATTTAGTCTACCTACTTGGGCATTAAAATCTCCTGCAATAATTACTATGTCTGAGTGCTTAGCTTTCTGAAGGAGGCTAGAGAACTTCATATAGAAGTCGTCTTTCACTTCATCTGTGCTGCAATCAGTGGGGGCATAAGCAGAGACGACAAAAAGGCATCGGCGTGTGTCCCTATCTTTCCGAGTTCGTACTGAGCCATTTAGACGGACAGCACATAGACGACTGTCTACAGGAATCCACTCGAGAAGAGCCTGTTCTGCACGTACGCTTAGTGCTATACCTACACCAGCGAGGCCACGTGAGCTAGCTGTAGGGTCTCCAGATAAACGAAGAGTGAAGTGTGCTGTTCCATTGCTATTATGGTATGGCAACTTGAACCTACAGGCGTTTGTGCCCGGTTCTACGTTGCTGATGATGATGATGATGATAGTTAGACCATTCAAATTCGAAGCTTTTGTTGGTTTTCTGAAATGAGTTTTTCGTTTATCCCACTAGTAAGAAATCATTTTTTTAAATAGATTTGTTTATAACTGGTTGTCACCATGATATTTTTTTATCGTTATGCTAACTGTAGTTTGCATTTCCCTTCGGACCATGTGATTGAAAGATTTCTTCTGTAAAGATTTATATTTATTGCGATGTCTGTTGATTGATAATTGATTTTAATGTCATACCATTATAAAGACTCTAGCATTTCTAGAATTTTTCTAATCCAATGTTTCGATTTCTTCCTCATGCATATAGTCGTGATAACATTTTATGTCACCTTACTTTTAATCTGTGCTCGTGTATGTATAACTAAATCTTATTGTCCAATCGATTATGAAATTACAATCAATTAATTGACGTCAGTTAATGACGGTTAATCTTACTCAATTAGTTAAACACTAACCACGTAAAGTAGAGTTAAGAAATGTAATAAAGTTACTTGATTGACAGAACTACGGATTAACAATGCTTATGTAAATGACTGGTGACAGAATAATTACGTACTTAATCCAAAGCTTCAAATTATCAGTAATGAAACCGAGTAACAAGCAAGAATTTAGAGTCACCGCTAATCGATTACTTTGCTGCAAGTAGCTATCATGCCTGATGAACGGAATTATTTGAATTTAGTGACATTTGTGTAATGTGATTGTCAAATATGTCTACTCATTTCTGTTTCTTAATAAAATCTCGAAGATATTCGCCTAAATGTTCAGAGGTTAAGTATGATGATTCAAAAATAAATCAGCGAAGAGGAGATAAAAAATAAGGAAGTCTCAAAGTTAATGAAATAAATGTGAAGCTACAAATCGAATGCAGTCATTATAAAATCGTAAATCTACCTTTAACGCGACTTGTGCTCACCCAAATAAGATCATATTTTGCAGCCTCATAAGCGGGCACCATATTGTGAACCATAGGATTAATGATACCGTCTTTACCGCCTTAAAATGATTACGATAAAGAATAATTTACAAAATCAATCAGACTGATTTACCGTAATAGTATGATGAATTTAATACATGAAAATACTGTACTTGGTTAATAAAAACATACTAATTACAAATTTTCAAATCGAATTGTTCATTCGAATAAATTTCAATTGTTCAAATAAACAATAAAAATCAAAGATAATAAAAGTGTTGTGTAGAATTTGAATAGCATAGCTCATAGATAGAGTTTATAACTCCTTCTTTATACGAGAAGTGCCAATATTGACCATATGAAACTCATGCAGAATGCATTTAAAATTATGTTGACAGTTTGTTGAGTCCACTTGACAGTCAATCTCATCTACTTGATTAGTTTATCTAGTTTATTGATTAAGTGGGATGAAGTCACACTCTTAATAAGAGGGCTAGTAATACTACCAAGTTATTCTAATCAAAAAACGTAGATTCAAACTGTAGTGGCCAAAATTTGAACGCCATAACCTCACTTTTAGAATAACTGCCTTCATAAAGTAACCAACGTTTAGTATTGACAACTAAAGTTTTAAGGAGTGAAGTAGGCAATATTTGGGATACTTCACATATCCTGACAGTTTCTTTAGTCGGACTGGTTTTGAACCTTGAAATTGTGATATCCAACGAAAAAATGGAGTAGAAACGAGAAGCCACTCTAGCAATTTATTAGCTTTGAACTTATTCGAGAACAAAACACCTTGTGGACAATTTAATTCGGTACATTTTTTTATAAAAAAATTGATATTAACAATATAATCGTTTTGAAGTGGGGACTAATATCTATTACAAATTCTATTAGTAGTACAATAGTGACTTCATCATTTGTAAACACGCTAAGGTTTCTTCGAAGTAATTAATTTACTAAACGTATGGGCTTACCAGTATTCCGAGCAAATAAATCTCCATTAAAAACTAAGTTGAGTCACACTAATTTCACAAAAGAGTATACTAGTGAATAAGAATGTCACTTAATTAGTTGTGTTTTTTTACTAACCTCATGACATTCCAAACAGATTACATGATGTAATTTCTGCTAATCACCTTTTTGATAATGTTGGTGAATAATGAAGATATTGATAGGTTTAAAAATTTGTGAATAATCACTCCAAACTTCTTAATTGTCTTAGTTGGTACCTCCAGTTCATTGTAATAGAATGCATCAACAACAGATTCTTATTCACCACCAACATACTTAATAAGAAGCATGAAATTGACTTAACTAAGCAAATGATTTTGTATTTGAAGTAAAGGTAAATAAACAGGATTTCTATCAGTAATCCAATTCTGAAAAATTCTTGCTAGTAATTTGATTTATATTGAGCATTCAATGCAAATTACACAACATAAAATGATTTTCCTATTTAATTTGACTTCGGTCCTCGTTTACTTACTCTATTTTATCTAGAGTGCATAACTGTTATATAGACTCTATTTCAGACGAGCATATAATTTAAGCAGGTATCAATTTATAATAAAAATATGAAAAAAGATCTATACGATGAAAAGATTTGGTCTAAGTTGGTGTATTTTAAGGCTGCAAAAAGTTATTCATCACTGGGGAATTTGCAAAGTTACCCAAGCCTCTCCTCATTCAAACAGTAAATAAAAATGTTTGGGATAAATCAATTAAGGTTCTGTGCAGCCACTTACCACAATGAGACAAATAAACTCAACTACACATGACTTTAAACAACACTTCACTCATTTCGCTTTGTTTATCATACCAACATAGGATCGGTACTAGTTAGATTGCATTATAATATTTTGTTTGAATCAGAAATTATCATAATAAAAACCTTCTGACATAGAACTCTTTATTTGCGCATATTAGGAATACTGATTAGAATTACAGAACCAAGCATATTTTCACTTATGAAAAATGTAAAAATTACAAAAATTAATTTAATCTTCATGAAATAATTGACTACCTCCTTTTAGATTTTTTTAAATTAACTTGTGTTTTGAGCTAAATTACTAATCCATATGACTACATTCCTTTTAAAACTAGTTTGTCATTAAAGTAAATGGAACAGATGATCTAATTGTTCAATGACATTTTATACGTACTTCAAACACACTTACTTTGCATACTTTTCATATGATTTACCCATATCCTATATTTTTATTTATTCTTGAATATTATTTAGTACTAAACGAATAGAGACAAAATCACAACAATTTGAAAACAATCTTGTATTATAGGAGTTCGCAATTTATCAGGTATACATTATGGTGTAGAAGATGAATTTCCTAAATTAATCTAGACTGAAAAAGCATTATACTTTAAATAATCGTTGGTTTATCTGTAATAGAGCATATTTAAAATAATAGAATCTGATAATGATATGCTGAATAAAAGGATAAAATCTCTGTAGAAGCTTTCATTACAGTAAGAAATGAGATTAAGCCGAATAAGAATACGTTTTTCATTGTGTCGATTCGTTTGACTCAGAATAACAATGTGCTAATAAACTCTTAGTACTGATTAACATTAAATCCTAGAAATTCCTGAAGAACCACATAGACTATCACATTATTTTCTCCCATCAAATTCTCTTTTATACATAATGAATGGCCTTCAAGACAATTAAGAGCAATATCAAATATTCCAGTTACTTAAGATAATTGAATCAACGTGCCGTTATATCAGATTTCATTTAATAAAAGTAACTGGAATCAAATGACGAAAAGATATCACTGAGCAAATAGGCTTAACTGCTTTGCTAGGGATAGGTTGTGAAACAGAAATTCAGTCATTATATTGGCTTGATGGGGTTTGTTCGTTTTAGTTGAGGTACATAAATAAAGTCACCCATCTTCTAGAGGTTACAGTTCATCAGATGTCATATTAAGAGAAAATTTCTTTTGCTAATCGTATCTGAAATTTTTGTTATACAACATTGAGGCTTCAATCATATCGCTTTGCACGGTCTGGAACCTTGATGAATCATTCAA
>CM068308.1:20103091-20148091 GCA_034768735.1 Schistosoma mekongi | reverse complement strand
CTCATCTCCACTTATCAACATGTTCAAATAGACACTGAATCAACCGACAGACTTCTCCTGACGGAACCAGCACAGAGTATCCACCCTTCGTTAGCAATCACAGTGAGACTGAGACTAATCCAGTGAAGTAAAAAGCAGTACTTAAAAACAGCTTGCCCGACGTTTTCCCCTACCTTCCATTACGTTTTACCCAACCTTGCAGCACTTCTATTTCCCTCTTCCACCATAGAGACTGAGTAAAACGAGATTTACACATATGATATACATATGACAAATGGATAATGGTTGGAATGACTGTGCTGCGTATTCATCTGTGGATAAATCTTTGCATTTTTGCAAAGATCTTCGTTCACAGGGAATGAATATCGTAATTGGTCTTCACTTCTTTAAAAAATATCCTGACTCTTTTCCAGTTACATAAATGAATTTCTAAATCGCTATTTCTGTAGCTTAACAACAGAAATGTCACTGAAAAATTATGATTCATTCGTTTGCTATGGAAATATTTATATCCGCTGTAATATAACTGCTTTGTTGCAGACTAATGATTCAGTCACAAATACTGTATTCTCAGTGGTTGGTGAATCAAAACGGTGATTAGCCTAATTGCAAAATAAACATAGACATCTCAAGTATAGCGTTTGCTTGTTCCTATGTTGTACTCTAGTCATTTCAGGTATCAAAGGAACAACCTACAAAACACTAAGATAGATGCTATTTCCTTACTAATGGCATTGCTGAGTTTATAATGCTAGACAAAGAGTAGAACACATAACAATCAATATAATATACAATATACCGCAAACGATACAATTATCTAGTATCTAGATTTCCCTAACAAGGTCGTAATGGTTGACATATAGAATAGAAATCCTTATTAATCCTGATGGCTTATTTACAACGTGTAACTAAACATCTGTTTGGCAAAATTGCAAGTCCTTATGGCAATTATCTATAGTGACAACAAATATGACCTTATTACACAATTCTAAACCGTTGAAGATAATAGCTGAGATATCAATGACAGATAAACGGAGTTAAGCTTCATAGAATAGTATAAGAAAGCATAAGTAATGTCCTTCTTTTACAAAAGAAAAAAAACGAGGAGTAAACCTGAAACAAAAGGACATGCAACATCTAAAAAAAAACTGAGAAACAGTGTAATCATGTAAATAAAGTTTAATCTAAAAGGCGTCATTTTCAGATTTTTCATTTGGTGACTCTAACTGACCTTTTAATGGTCGTTTCCTTGTGGTATGAAAATTATCTATAATATTCACTACATACTTATCGAAAGAGATAATCTTTGACCTACATAAAATACATGCTGTTTATTACAAAGTAGGCTGAAACGTACTGTTTATTATTGTTTTAATTCTGTGCAATTTTTGTCCTTTGATTACACTGTAAACGTTTCATTCGTGCTAAAAACCATGAATTTAGCGACTACTATCAAGCGTACTTTTAAAATGTTTAATACATGACAATTGAGCATCTAAATATTGAGTTACGAAGTGACTACCTGACGAAAGATATTCTACAGTATTATTTTAAAAGTTCCCTATGTTATTCAGTGTAAGTTCTACGGAGTGTCTCAATTTTTGGAAATTAATAATTGGACTGTAATTATACAAACGTTTGCACATTTTTTCTAATCCCTCTATGTAATTTAGAATAAATAATGCTTAATGCAGCAAAAAATTTTATAGGACGATAGTTAAACATAAATATGAACAGTGGCTAACAATCAGACAGTATAACAAATGTTATTCAAGTACACTTTACTGCCGAATTTTCTCTTCGATTCGACAACTCTGGTGACATGTGAACAATCTGCTTATACATAAAATATGTATTTGAAACTAATTGACAAACTATACCAGCCTTTAAGTTGGACTGTAACTGGCAAGCGGAATCCAGGACGCGCGTTTTGTCCTACTTTGGATTCATCGATTGGATGTACCTGCATCCCAATGTTGATGTTCACACTGGGATTCGAACTCAGTCTTCTTCATGATAAACATTACCGCGTTCACCACTAGGCTACTGTGTCCAGACAGTCACACTTGTGCAACAGGTATATATGTAATTAGAATAAGCTTGTATTTTCCCGTTAATTTATAATGGACTGAAACTGGTCAGCCTCTGTTGTCAAATGTTCATCTTGAGCCAATCACAATCCAACTTAAATATTACTTGTGTACTATCGATATATTGAGGCAGTCCGCTGTGGATGCACATATGGCAACAAAAGCTGACCAGTTTCAGTCCAATACAAATCAACAGGAAAACACAAGCTTGTTCTAATTATACCAGCAATTGTTGCTGAGTAATCAATCTATATAAAATCTCTGAACAAAATTCAAATATTTTTATAATACATATGTGAATTCTACCAATCTTTAGATCAGAAAACATTTATATGAACCTTAAAGTGACAACGTTCATCTAGTCTACTCTAATTTACAGAATAGTACCACTTGTTATAAATTAAGCTATTGTCTTGTTGAAGGATAGAGGGATACAACACAAGCTATTATAATATTTAACATTCATTCTTCTGAATAACTATAATTATGACAACAGGTAGTACTACAATTTATCATACTACTTGCCATAATTTATAAGGCTTATTCAATGATTCATTTCATGATATATATCTAAGACATAAACTAAAAATTTATTTTAAAGCTAATTTTACTCGGTAGTACAGTGTTATAAACTTTCTTGGAGTTAACCTTAACCTAATGGTAGAAGATAAATTTTAGACAGATTAAATGTTAATTAAAATATACAATTCTAAAGTAGTAAAATTATTATCTTGAGTATAAATACATTTTATTTGTTCAACAAACTAAATTTAACAAAAGCACATCATAAGAAGTAGCATAAAAAATAATGAATAAGACAAATACAAGAAACGTCAAATTAAATTTTTATTTTTAGAAAAATTAGAACAATTCACATATGGGGCAACATCGTTTTCATATAAATCTGTATTGGTCAAATAAGTCCTAATTAACAACTTAATGAATTCGCTACATCTTTTGTTTTTTCTTGTATTTCCCTTGTTAAATTTCCTAGATTGCCTTTATTGTTTGTATGGTTTGAACCTTTTATTCATAAACCTCCCAACGTTACTCTTAATGACTGTTATTTTAGTAAGTATATTCCCTTAAGTCATGAGTTACTTCTCTTTTCTTCTACTTTTATTGTTTTTATCAGTGTAGGCATACTTATTCTAACAATTTGTAGCTATCATTTAATATGAGTAGTTATGCAACTAATTTATTTCATTGTCACTATTGTCTCGTAAATTGCTTTGAGTAATCTATCATTTTACATAGTTTTGTGTCTGAGTAAAAATCCAACTAAAAACAATAACCCGTCATTATGTGTTGTTCGGAATGAGTAGTCATGAAGAAGTACATATACAGTAATACAATTTTGAAGATGAAAGATAAAAAAAACAAAAATCTATAGGAGTCATAGAATTTAACTGTCTTGATACGAAATCAATACGTCCTAACATATTAATAACTCCGTTTAGAATTATGTAAATGTGAGATGACATATAAAGCCAAACAATCATAATACTTAGAAACTGGAAATATTGATTATTGTTATTACTATTACTAAATACAAATTAACATTTCGAATTTGGAATAGAAATATATGCAAAAAATGAGGTGACTAAGGAAAGAGATGTATCTGAAGAATCTTGACTAACAGAATGTTTTCTATTTACAAGAAAGACAAGTGAATTTGAAAGAGAATATTAATCGTAGAGTGACTACTACCAGGGATTTTGAATTGGCAGCGAAGTAGGAAGACCTAAGCACTATATAATTCTACATTGTTCCAGTATATGACTACCTTTCGACGTCATGTCGATGACGTGTACAGATCTTTTTACAACTCATCATGTAATGTACTCGGTAATGTCAACAATTTTTATGTAACACCTAGTAAGAATAACTTAAATGTGATTTAATATCAACCAGAAACATAATAAATATCTAATATTTAATATCTCTAAACAATATACGGAGAACCCTAGCTAAATTAAGTAACCTACAGTTAAAACAAATAATCTTTAAACATGGCATTTAATTAACCAGCATTACGCTAAAATACAATATTAAAAGACGTTTTCACTGTACTTTCTGACGGAACGACCAAATGTGCCGCAAAGATTTAATGATTACCCTTTCAGTAAGCATGCAATAAAGACGGAAAATATTCAAAATTTACGTTTGTCGCTCTAGTAAGACGAGAAATGTCAATCTTAGATGAAGTAAGAAATTGACCTAATACTTCATCGACATCACTACTTGAGTCTTAAAACATATACATATCAATGATAGCATGAACTGCAAGAACATTTTTAAAGATTTCTTATCAGAACATATATATATATAAGCGGACAACATTGTTTTCAAATAGACTTTCACCTAGCTTTGCTCTAATATACGGGAATATTCATATATAAATATGAAAAATATCAAAACTATCAGGGCGATTTATAAGTCGACGGTGACAATAAAATGGACTAGTTACATAAATAATGATAATAACTAAAAAGTAAAAATCTATAGATAAATATACCCACAGTGATGAAAACAATAAAAATAATAAAAACAGGTTGAATAAATATTTCAACACGGGATATAAATCAAAATTTGTAGAAACAAACTTAGTAAAATAATCATCGTTAAAAATTACACAATGAGAAATTTGTGAATAAAAAGTTAAAATCATAAAGGTAATGAAGGCAATATACGAAAAGAATACTTTTAACGCATAAACTAAACTTAATAAGCATAAAAAACTAGAAAAGACAAACAGGATGTATCAACCATTATTCTGTCATATAGTAATGTTTTTAGCTGTTAAACTGTAATTAATTTCTACACGAAAGCTCAATAACCAAAGAAACCCAACTATATAGAATAACTACATATTATTCATGTCTTCCTTTAAGACTATTGCACTTTCACCGTGGTATTGTTGATTACATATCTATTCACACATCTACCCATATAATTTATATATGTTCACCCACACAAATATCAACTTAGTTACAAGATGGAATAAATTCATTATTAATTTCAGTAATATAATATTAATACTTAAAAGATGTTATTAAGTAGTAAACAATCAATATTATTTTGGGGACGTTCTTGAAATAGAGCAAGAAACTAGTTTTCATAACTAAAAAGTTCTTACACTAATTTAAATGTACTTAAGCTTCCTCTTCTACGAATTCCACTTCATATGTATCTCATGATAAGATGGTAAACATCGTTACCATTAGTTAATTTGATAATTTGTAATAAACTGAATATTGTTTTGGATAGTTTATGTTAAATAATATATTTGCACAATCCAAATGTACAGGTGCTTTACATTTCTGACATCGCGCGGCTCTAATCCATGTTACTTCTTCAAAGAATTAATAACTGAATTAAGTTTACATGAGTTCAGGTGAACAAGAGGGGAAAATTAAATCAAATATTAATTTCAAAGCTAACTATAAAGACCAGCTTGATCATGTAGATGTTATTTATGTAAAAGATGGTAAAAGAACTGTGTGGATTTATGTAAATAGAATTAGGGCGGATCAAGAGAATGGTACGTAGCTTTGATACGGAAGGAGAGAGTTTATGACGGTGTATTTGGTTTCGAATTAAAAGCGTGAGTTCGATGCGTGATTTTACAGATACGCTACTGATCATAGTAAGATTATCAAGAACTAAAGTAACAAACTGGAAACGAGCAACTGATACATTTACCTCTTATTTTTGAAGTTATGTCAATCGCTTTCAGTGACGAGTGGAAATTCAATCACATTATTCCCTCAGCTGGTTTAAGTGATACAAATGTGAAATAAAAGTAACTTTTTCTATGTTATTCGAAAGTGAGTGGATTTATTTTAAATATGTGCTATATTAAATATATCCACTTTACCCTAGATTATTCCGTTCCATGTACATATAGACTAAAATGCTTAAATACTTTTAAAGTTAGATGGATAGTAAAAATCAAATCCGCTTTATTATATTTTTTGTCAGAATCGACAGAAGACAACTCATTTACATACACAAAATACAATGTACCCTTCGTAAGATTTTCACATTAGCTTAAAAGCACGAGTTTGTATTTGAAACGCAGAGACTCGATTTGAATTAAGCACAGTATAGTGGCATATTCAGCCAGCTAATCACAAGCAAAATAGATTAAATTAATAACGTCCATACCAAAATAAAATTCGAAATAATGAAGTAAAAAGGTAGTCAGCAACCAATAATGCAGCCCAGATTAACAATCGACGACTTTATTCGCTTATGTTATGATATATTAAGGAATATACGAAAATCTTAATTGACCAACTTTAACCAAATAAAAATAAATAGATGACATTATGGTGTTTATTATTCGTAAAGTTCTATCATAGTAATAATATTAGATAGATTAAGAATAAATTCAAGCTAACTAGACCTCATTTATTGCAATAATCATTTAGCGATGAAAATAATACGTTAGTAATTTTTTATGCCCTAATATACAGTTTGCTAATTCTATTAGTCTGGTACAATTACGCTATAATGCAGTAATATTAAACATATCTACTTTTCCAGTTCTTAATGAAATATGAATATAATCAGCCAAAAGGTGAAAACTACATGAAACTTAAGAAAATCATGTAAATTGTCAAACACAGTAGTATATTAACTACAGCCACTAAAATCAGCATAACGTCATTGCATCTATAATCATTAATTTTAAATGACTAATTTATTTAAAATAAACTAGTTCTTTTTATTCTATTCAATTAACGGAAAGTTACAATCTAGAAAATTTCCGATAGTTTCTGAAAAAAAAATTCTTTATCTACATGAACACGGGCACAGAATTATGTGACTTAGTTTAAAACAGAACTTAGGCCACATTCGAGTCATGTAAGTCTAATCTGTTAGCAGCCTAACAACAGATGCATAAAGCAAACTTCAAGCCTTAGGAATTCGTAAGGCATTTTAACAAAGTAATTAAATTACACAATGTTCATACGAATGAAAATATTTTAGTTAAAATGAATCGTTTAGACATGCATAACTAGGTAGTAAAATGATTTCGTAATCGCACTTTATGGATATGCAAATGTAGTGCTTTCACAATGGTAAATTATTGCAATTAATCAACCAGCAGAGAATAAAAAAGACCTAAAATTCCGTTTTACGTAGTACTGCATGTATGCCCCAAGTTTACGTGCATTTGTATACATTCCTGTGGTGTGTATTTTAAATACCAGGTTACGAATAGATTTTACACTCACAGTACATTCATAATGGTTAAACACCCTATATTGTCTATAAACTCACATGTAAATATGATTATGTGGGCCCGATAAAATCACACCTTGTTCAAATAAATGCACCTAATGACTATTACATACAAATTAACATGATAAAATAAAATAATTATCCCTCATATTAGAATCTGGCATTATTGTTTCAAACTACTATTTACATCTAAGGTCTGTTGGAAACATATTTGTTTCCTACAAGTCGAGTCATCCAAACAGAAGACGTTCATTTGTGTCATCAAAATGAATAATTTACCTTTAATTTCATATATCGATTATCTCATTCTTAATTTCTGATGTAAATTTAGGTGTCTAAAATATGCATGAAAGCGTCGCACTGTTAACACCTCAGTCGGCTTTCTACCATTAGGTTGTTTGTGAACTGTTAAGTTCTTAAACATTTGACGAAAAAGAATTGTCCTGATGACGCAACATCAGCAACTAATGTTAGCAATGTCAGAATTTAAGCTCGATGAGATAGAAATGTCAATAATTCACCAATTTACATACGTTTATCTATTTAGGATATAGATGAGTCTGAAATATGTGCAACCAAAAATAAGCATTACCAACTAGATATTCACTGTATTTTTCATAAAATTATTTTGCAGGAATACAAAGTGTTTCATAAATCAGAAAATGAGTTAAGAAAGTGTAGCGGTAAATAATCCCCAAAATAAATAGTTACATAGGTTTCGACATTGATGCTGACCATGTTTGTTTTAGCGGACACTACTAAGTTGAAGGCGCTCGGTCACGCATCACCACCAGATCTCGCCACGCCGTACCGAAACAAGCAACCCTCTCTAGTTTGCCAGCCTAGACGTTGCTAACCCATTGCCGCTCCATTCCCGATCAAATATAACTTCTCTTCCATCCTTCATTGCCTTCTGATTTCTTCTCATTCGTAAGAGTGGGTTCAATCGTTAGAAGTTGCTCTGGTAATAATCCAAACGTAACTTGGTCATATACCGTGTGCAACTTCAAAAGTATAGGATAGAGTATAACAAGTGACATCTGTGAAATGTGTCGTTAAGTAATCAAATCAAATAGGACTTGTTTTAACAATAATCTAAACAGTCTTATGTCTATTATGTTATTCTACTACAAAAATGTCAATGTCTTTGTTTTAAATAAATCAACTGAAGACGCTTCGAAAATTGTTATTCAAAAATGAAATGTTGGTAGATAGTAAGGTCATTCTTTAACATGGAAACTGGAACATGTAAGTTGAGTGCCCCCTATTAAATTTGTCACCTAAGTAGCTCTTCTATTGCAATATTCAGTATATCCAATATGATTGGGATAAGCTAACATAAACCAACTGAATGATTTGTGTTCAAGTCTTGATATTAAGTAGTTTAAATATAGATACGTGACAGCGTGCACGCTTTAAAAATATATCAGAGACAAAACGGCATGTGTCAGTAAAACATGCACTAGTGTCTTTAAATAATTCTCTAAGTAGCTAAGTTTGGGTATTATTTAAGCGTATGTAAGTGGTTACTATAGTCGGCACTTGCATATACTGTGTGAATGCTCACTGCAGTGTCAAAATGACAGCACACAGCGTAAAGCGCGTAACATTTAGTGTGTGTATTGGTTTTAACTAAGTATATGAACATTAAACATGATCAGGTAATCAGGAAAAGATCATTAACTCACACGAGGGTAGTCCAAAGTAAAATGGCTTAACAAATTTTCTCGAAGACAGCCATCTACTCCCATAAGGGGTTTAACAATCGAAACACCAGGTGCATCAGACAATAGGACAGATGCTTTGGGAAAAAATAAACATCGACTAAATAAATGTATTAAAGAAAGCATGAACTTACGTTGTGTAAATCGATATCAAAAAGAAGCATATTTGATGAAAGTATACAGAAAGTACCAAAAATGAAAAGGCGAATAATCCAAGTGAACACAACTCCTCAGCTTGGAACATACTAGGGTAAAATTATCCGGTACGACATTTAACTTGAAATGTTGCGGTTATTTTAAGGTCGTAGCTATGCTCGAAATTAATTTAGTATCTAATATCCTTATGACAAACTGATACAGCCACATTTTTATTATTCTCTTGTCTTTATATTGTAGTACGATTCTTTGACCCAAATGGTGTCCAGTGTAGATGTAGCGGTAAATAACCCCTTAAATAAATATTTCCATAGGCTCTCGTCATTGTTGATGACCATGTTTATTTTGGCAGACAGGACTAGTTGAAGGAACTCGGTCACGCATCATTACCAGATCGCAACACGTTACGACGTGGGAAGTAGCTCCCTCTCATTAGCCAGCCCAGACGTTGCTATCCCATCGACGCTCCGCCTACGATCAAATATAACTCATCCTCCATCCTTAATTCTCCGCCTGGACCCCCCTCGGGTTGTTGCTGGTCCCAAGCCCGAATAAAGGAGGAGGGTTGGGCATAGGGTTAGCAACCCCTTCTCGTAAAACAACATCCTTGCTAAAAAACGCTAACCAGTAAAAACCTTTATAACCATTTTCACTCTGCCCTGGGAGCTGGAAGGTGTGTTATGACGCCTCATGGTGAAAGCCGAGTTTCTTCGGAAGCCACGATGCCGATGTCTCTTCTGACAACCAGAGCAACAATTAATATAGGTACATTGAATGTCCGCACGATGTGGGAGACAGGGAGAACCATGCAAATAGATGAAGAAATGAGATGATACAACCTGAAGATACTTTGAATAAATGAAACGCATTGGTAGCAAGCTGGACAGCAACGGTTATCCTTGGGAAATGTGCTTTTATACTGCGGCCACGAAGAAGAAAACGCCCCACACACACAAGGAGTAGCATTAGTGTTGTCCCAAGAAGCATGGAAGGCTCTTGTAGGATGGGAGCCTCATGGACCTAGGATCATCGCAGCATCCTTCAAGACGAAGTAGGAACGGATTACAATGAATGTCATCCAGTGCTGCGCACCCACCAATGACAGCCACAAAAACGACAAAGACCAGTTGTGTGCGGGGCTGCAGTCAATCATTGAGAAATTTTCAGCCAAGGACCTAACCATTTTGATGAGAGACTCCAACGCCAAGGTCGGAGTGGACAACACCGCGTATGAAGACATCATGGAAAAAAATGGACTGGGAGAAAGCAGTGATAACAGTGAGAGGTTTGTAAACCTATGTTCCTTCAACAAAATGATTATAGGTGGCACCATATTCTCCCACAAACGTATGCACAAAACTACATGGGTTTCACCGGATCACATTACGGAGAACCAAATCGACCACATCTGCATCAATAAGAAGTTTAAAAGGACCATGGAAGACGTAAGAGCAAGGAGAGGAGCCGACATAGCTTCAGATCACCATTTGGTGGTAACTAAAATGAAACTGAAGCTGAGGAAGCACTGGACAACTGGAGCAGCAGTATTACACAAGTTTAATACAGTCCTTCTCCGGGATACTAACAAACACAACGAATTCAAATTAATTCTCAGCAACAAGTTCCAGGCATTTCATGATCTACTAGAAAAAGGTAGAACTAATATGGAAGACAACTGGAAAGAGATTAAGGAAACAATAACTTCAACATGTCAAGGGGTTTTGGGTCCCAAGAAACAACACCAAAAGGAATGGATTTCTGTTGGTACTCTGAAAAAGATCCAAGAAAGGAGGAACAGGAAGATAGCGATTAATAACAGCCGGACAAGAACAGGGAAAGCCAAGGCACAGGCCGAATACACCGAAGTCAACAAGCAAGTGAAGAGGAGCATCAGGTCGGATAAACGGAAATTTGTTGAGGACCTAGCAATGACAGCGGAAAAAGCTGCAAGAGAAGGAGATATAAGGCTCTTATACGATACAACGAAGAAACTAGCTGGGAAATTCAACAAGCCAGAACGGCCAATCAGGAACAAGGCTGGCAAACCAATCACTGAAGTGCATGAACAACGGAACAGGTGGGTAGAGCACTTCCAAGAACTCTTGAATAGACCAGCCCCACTGAACCCACCAGTCATCGAAGCAGCAGCCACGGATCTCCCTATAAGCACAGACCCACCAACAGTCGAAGAAATCAAAATGGCCATCAGACAGATCAAGAATGGTAATTCAGCAGGACCAGACAACATACCAGCGGAGGCACTGAAGACAGATATAGAAGCAACTTCAAAGATACTCCACATTCTCTTCAGGAAGATTTGGGAGGAAGAACAAGTTCCAGCAGACTGGAAAGAAGGGTACCTCATCAAGATACCAAAGAAAGACAATCTCAGCAATTGTGAGAACCACAGTGGCATTACTCTACTTTCAGTACTAGGAAAGGTCTTCAACAGAGTGTTATCGAATAGAATAAAGGACGCAGTCGATGCCCAACTCCTTGATCAACAGGCCGGATTCCGTAAAGACCGATCGTGTACCGACCAAGTCGCTACTCTACGGCTCATTGTTGAATAATCAATCGAATGGAATTCATCACTTTGCATCAACTTCATCGACTATGAAAAAGCATTCGACAGCGTGGATAGGAGAACATAATAGAGCCTCCTTCAACACTATGGCGTACCCGAAAAGATAGTCAACACCATACGAAATCCTTATAAAGGACCACACTGTAAAATCGTGCATGGAGGTCAGCTCACAGATTCATTCGAAGTGAAGACCAGTGTCAGACAAGGCTGTTTACTCTCGCCCTTTCCTCTTTCTACTGGTAATCGACTGGATCATGAAGACTGCAACATCTCAAGACAATCTCGAAATATAATGGACAACATCGATGCAACTAGATGACTTAGACTTTGCAGATGACCTACCTGTCTCTTCTATCCCACACAGCATCAAATGCAGATGAAGATGAACAATATAGCAGCAGCCTCGGCAGCAGTAGGCCTCAACATACATTAAGGTAAAAGCAAAATCCTTCGATACAAAACAACAAACACTGACCCAAATACACTTGAAGGAGAAATTCTGGAAGACGTTGACACCTTTACATATTTGGGCAGCATAATCGACAAACAAGGAGGGTTTGATTCGGATGTGAAGGCGCGGATTGGTAAGGCAAGGGCAGCATTTCTACAACTGAAAAACATCTGGAACTCAGACCAACTGTCAGTCAACATTAAAGTCAAAATTTTCAATACAAATGTGAAGACAGTTTCAGACAAGGCTGTTTACTCTCGCCCTTTCCTCTTTCTACTGGTAATCGACTGGATCATGAAGACTGCAACATCTCAAGACAATCTCGAAATATAATGGACAACATCGATGCAACTAGATGACTTAGACTTTGCAGATGACCTACCTGTCTCTTCTATCCCACACAGCATCAAATGCAGATGAAGATGAACAATATAGCAGCAGCCTCGGCAGCAGTAGGCCTCAACATACATTAAGGTAAAAGCAAAATCCTTCGATACAAAACAACAAACACTGACCCAAATACACTTGAAGGAGAAATTCTGGAAGACGTTGACACCTTTACATATTTGGGCAGCATAATCGACAAACAAGGAGGGTTTGATTCGGATGTGAAGGCGCGGATTGGTAAGGCAAGGGCAGCATTTCTACAACTGAAAAACATCTGGAACTCAGACCAACTGTCAGTCAACATTAAAGTCAAAATTTTCAATACAAATGTGAAGACAGTTTCAGACAAGGCTGTTTACTCTCGCCCTTTCCTCTTTCTACTGGTAATCGACTGGATCATGAAGACTGCAACATCTCAAGACAATCTCGAAATATAATGGACAACATCGATGCAACTAGATGACTTAGACTTTGCAGATGACCTACCTGTCTCTTCTATCCCACACAGCATCAAATGCAGATGAAGATGAACAATATAGCAGCAGCCTCGGCAGCAGTAGGCCTCAACATACATTAAGGTAAAAGCAAAATCCTTCGATACAAAACAACAAACACTGACCCAAATACACTTGAAGGAGAAATTCTGGAAGACGTTGACACCTTTATACTGAAACATCTGGAACGCAGACCAACTGTCAGTCAACATTAAAGTCAAAATTTTCAATACAAATGTGAAGACAGTTCTGTTGTATGGAACTGAAACTAGGAGAACTACGAAAAGTATCCTTTAGAAGATACAGTATTTATAAACAACTGTCTGCACAAGATTCTTCGGATCATTGGCCAGATACCATCAACAACAACCTTCTGTGGCAGAGAACCAACCAACTTTCAGCCAAAGAAGAGATAGAAAAAGACGCTGGAGGTGGGTTGGACACACACTGAAGAAACCATCAAACCGTATCACATGACAAGCACTAACGTGAGTCCAAAAAAAGGCCAAAGAAACAGAGGAAGACCCAGGAACACATTGCGTCGGGAATTGGAAACAGACATGAAGAGAATGAACAGCAACCTGGGAAGGGCTAGAAAAGAAAGCCCAGGACGGAGTTGGTTTGAGAATGCCGGTGGGCGGTCTATTGCCCACTTGGGGTAACAGGCATTGATTGATTGATTGATTCCATCCTTAATTGCCTTCTTATTTGTTCTCATTTGTAAGAGTGGGTTTAGTCGTTAGAAGTTGTTCTGGTTATACGACAAACGTAACTTGGTCATATTCCGGGTGCACTTCATAGGTAATCCAGCTACTTAAAGGCATAATACTTAGCGAAAGATGAAGTGATTCAGGGAGCATATATAACTTAAGAGTAGGTAGATACGTTTCAGCTACAAGTTTTCTCGATAGAATTATCTAGCTTCTTTCCTCGAAATTTTAAGCCGAGTAGTAGAGAAGTGTTTTTGGTTATGGGGATTACTGAATTTGTTTCACACACGAACCTGAGAAGAAATAGGCTAGTTGAAACTTAAGAATATAATTGACTAAGGCGTGGCCCTTACAATGTTGTCTTCCAACATCTGCACTAATCAAGTAGAAATTAAACCTTTTTTTTAAAAATTTTGCGAAAGGTGCTGACAATACTTTTTCTCGTAATAAGTTTGTGTATTTCAACCATAATAAGTATGAATCTTTGAATTGGGTTGTAGCGGCAAATAATCCCTTAAATAATTGCATAAGCTGTTGTCATTAGTGCTGACAATACTTTTTCTCGTAATAAGTTTGTGTATTTCAACCATTAAAGTCAAAATTTTCAATACAAATGTGAAGACAGTTCTGTTGTATGGAACTGAAACTAGGAGAACTACGAAAAGTATCCTTTAGAAGATACAAGTATTTATAAACAACTGTCTGCACAAGATTCTTCGGATTCATTGGCCAGATACCATCAACAACAACCTTCTGTGGCAGAGAACCAACCAACTTTCAGCCAAAGAAGAGATTAGAAAAAGACGCTGGAGGTGGGTTGGACACACACTGAAGAAACCATCAAACCGTATCACATGACAAGCACTAACGTGGAGTCCAAAAAAAGGCCAAAGAAACAGAGGAAGACCCAGGAACACATTGCGTCGGGAATTGGAAACAGACATGAAGAGAATGAACAGCACCTGGGAAGGGCTAGAAAAGAAAGCCCAGGACGGAGTTGGTTTGAGAATGCCGGTGGGCGGTCTATTGCCCACTTGGGGTAACAGGCATTGATTGATTGATTGATTCCATCCTTAATTGCCTTCTTATTTGTTCTCATTTGTAAGAGTGGGTTTAGTCGTTAGAAGTTGTTCTGGTTATACGACAAACGTAACTTGGTCATATTCCGGGTGCACTTCATAGGTAATCCAGCTACTTAAAGGCATAATACTTAGCGAAAGATGAAGTGATTCAGGGAGCATATATAACTTAAGAGTAGGTAGATACGTTTCAGCTACAAGTTTTCTCGATAGAATTATCTAGCTTCTTTCCTCGAAATTTTAAGCCGAGTAGTAGAGAAGTGTTTTTGGTTATGGGGATTACTGAATTTGTTTCACACACGAACCTGAGAAGAAATAGGCTAGTTGAAACTTAAGAATATAATTGACTAAGGCGTGGCCCTTACAATGTTGTCTTCCAACATCTGCACTAATCAAGTAGAAATTAAACCTTTTTTTTAAAAATTTTGCGAAAGGTGCTGACAATACTTTTTCTCGTAATAAGTTTGTGTATTTCAACCATAATAAAGTATGAATCTTTGAATTGGGTTGTAGCGGCAAATAATCCCTTAAATAATTGCATAAGCTGTTGTCATTAGTGCTGACAATATTTGATTTAGCGGAAACGGCTAGTTGAAGGTGCTCGGTCACTCAACACCACTAGATCACGACACGATACGATGTAAGAAACAACCCTTACTCAGGTTGGCCAGTCTAGATGTCGGTATCCCTTTAACGCTCCACATACTATCAAGTGTACATTCTGCTCCATCCTCTACTGCCTTCTGATTTGTTGCTATTCGTACAAGTAGGTTTAATCTCCAGAAGTTGCTCCGGTTATACGAAAAAAATGTAACTTGGTTATATACCGTGTGCGTTTTAAGGCTATGCACGATGTTTCCATTTAAGCTAAATGTCTCGTTTAAAATTCGGTCATATTTTACGTTCCCTTGATAAGCAGTTATTGCGTAACAATAATGACAACAGGATAGGCATAAACAAAGTTATAAAACAAACTTCGGCAAGTGTATTATCACTAGGATCAATACCAAAATTAACATAGATAAAGTGCCAACTTGGGGATCATAATGACGTACATGAATATTAGTGGTAGTGATATGTTCCTGAATGTATAAACGCACGCTAGTATTATATGAGGCTTAGAAGTGAGGAACAACCATCATGGAAGACAAATAATGCAGCTATTAATTGTAATGCCAACTGTCAGCAGAATTTCTGCGTTACGGGCGTTAAGTGGTATATAGTCAAAAATACTTCAATAAGCCCTTAAAAGACGGAAAAACAAAGAATAGAGTGCTACTTAAGTGGAAGTATATAGTGATTTGAATGCCTTTAGGATCTAGGATCTAGGTTGTAGGAACAAGTATAGAAGTTGTATTAAATGACCTAATTAGGGACATTGTAAGGACTGAAGTTTGTTACAGTAGGTTAGTGATTTGTGAGAAGAGTTTGATAGCTTTACTGAAAAACTTCAATCAGAAAAAGGATGTTTCTGATCCTAGAGGCGTCAGTTTTGATATTAAATGTATGGTTATGCGAATCATAGGTAAGGGCTTTGTTTACTTTGGATTTCAGTGAACGTTCAGTATGCTAACATGTAAAGTAATTTGTAAAGTGAAATAAGCCTAATTTCATGGTGCCTATGACACTGAAGCGTAAGCATTGGGCATCTTTTTGGGTGTCGCTGATCGTTAGTGTTTCTTAATGTATATGAGATAAATCGCCTTTAAATGGGCTCTAGGTTTTGTTCATTATTTAAGCGTGGACTGTCGGATATAAACCGCCAATATTACAATATGTGCAGTACACAGATTTCACTCATCATTATTCTAGCTTTCTTACTGAGATGGATACTACCTGAAAGTTTCCACCAGTCTACAGATT
Source organism: Schistosoma mekongi (assembly GCA_034768735.1). Lineage (NCBI taxonomy): Eukaryota > Metazoa > Platyhelminthes > Trematoda > Strigeidida > Schistosomatidae > Schistosoma > Schistosoma mekongi. The sequence goes on along the minus strand of CM068308.1, from coordinate 20,131,297 downwards.
TAGATAGATAGGGATCATCAATTTTTATCAGGCCAAGGTCATCAACACTGCGTAATCTTGTTAAGGTTGTGAAGCAGACGATCACCTCCATGCAGGTATGTGATGTATCGGAGCACGTTTACCCTCATTTGTCAGGTTTGATCATCAACTTCTAAGTGGCATTCTCCAATACATAAGGAAAAATTTTCTAGTGGTCCGTTTATTACAAGACCACAACTGTTAGAAAACTGTACACCACTTGTTCAGTTTGTCAGTATTGATGATCTGAACAGTAGCGTCACCAGGTACAAAAGTGAAGTAGATGACATCGAATCAGTTATTGGCAAGATATAAAATGCTATATGTAAACTAACCCCGATATATTATCTCTCCGGTAGATATGACGATATGGAAATTGAATGGGTGAAGCAACCAGAAGCCTTCTGTGATTTCACTGCGACTGAAGCTATAGATTGATTGATATGTTTACAGTGCCATTGTTCACAGTACCCTCAGAGATTTTCTTTGCAAAAGTGAGCTTAACTCTCTTAAGGGTTTGTGGAATGTCAGTTGCATTTTGTAAGAATAAATAGTCTAGGGAGGTGGTTGCCCAGTCCCGTTATACTTTAGATCAATGTCAGTTTCTATCCAGATTGTTAAACTGGCAACTTCATGAAATCTAGAAGTCAGCCTATGAGCACACTGACAGATGATGATGAAACACCATTAAATAAATAAACTGATATATTTTGAAACTTTGTATAGGCATGATCGTGATGGCAGAAAAGAGGGAATAGTTAGAATGCAATATGGTAAGTTGCACAAGTAGAAGTAAGGTTTACGAAATACGTGCAGCAAGCACAGATAGTTTTCATGGCAATAATAACTGCTTTAAAAATGTTATATGTGGCTGATGATGCGAAATATGACCTTCTCGCGGCAATAATTGACTACCTGAAAGTAATAATATTTCAATGTAAATATTGTATAGCGTACATCACGGTTTTCTGTTAATTTATCAAGTAAAAATTTTATTTGTAATTTTTTCAATTAAGTTTTTGTATTAATTTGTCATTTCACCTCACAACGTTAGGTCGGCCTTGTAGCCCTATTAAGTCCATGTTTTGTGGGATTATTTTCAAGCTGTAAATTTTGCATAATAATATCTAGGTAAATCCAATGCATTTGTGACATGAATGGAAGTAAACATGTGGCTGGCCAATATCGCGTGACAGACATTTCAGACTGTTACAAATCGTTGTTGATGGCTTGTCTAGCTAAAGCCAACTTTAGTATTCGGACGCCTTGACCCCTCCTACCCTCAAAATTTAGAAGACGGAAGACGAATAGTCAAGACACTCCTCAACGAGCAATGAACGGACGCGGTAAAGGTGGAAAGTCTCTCACTAAGGCCAGAACTCGGTCTCCAGTTCTTAGCTGGTCGTGTTCGTCGCCTTCTCCCCAAGGAAAGCCAAGCAGAGCGTATTAGTACCGGTGCCCCAGTTTATCTGGCGGCTGTCCTCGATTACCTGGAGGCTGAAGTACTTGAGTTGGCTGGCACTGCCGCTCGTGACAATAAGATGACTCGTATTATACTTCGTTACTTGCAACTGGCCATCCTCAAAGACGAAGAGTTGAACGAGTTCCTTGGTGGTGTCGCGATTGCCTAGGGTGGTGTCCTGCCAAACATCCAAGCACTGTTGTTGCCCAAGAAGACCGACAAGGTGAAGCTTTAATCACGTCGGGCTCACCCGTTTGGCGCCCAGGTACGTCCCGATCTAGTGACAGAGGAAACCGGACTATTATGGGATAGATCTTTGTTTTAGCAGTGTTGGCAGGAGAGCGTGGAGTGCGGTTCTAGTCGTTCAAACACAGAAGTACTTCTCAACGTTCAATATAAGATAATAGGAAATACGATCCCTATGCAGAATAATGAAGTAAATGATTATTGGAGCTTAACTGTTTTGACGTATGCTTAAGGTTTGAAGTAAACTTTTAACCATTCAACCTAAGTTGCTACAAGTCGATTATATACAAAATATTTGTATATTTATAGTAACTATCCATCGAATTGAAATCACAAACATTTTATTAATACAGTGAAATACTGTCAAGTATACTCTGTGAGTATAACACATTGGCTCACATTAATGTGATGACAGTTTACAAATCATGCTTACACAAAACCAATACAACTTGATTAAACAAACAATTGTGTTTTTAGGGATTTCGAATCCCTAACACAGACAAAGACTGCTTCTTATTCATATCTTGTACATTATTAGTTTATATTATAATAATACGTGTGCATGAGTGATTAATTGGCTACTTTAAAAAACAGTTAGATAATTGTGTCTTAGTAACAGATTGTGGCAAGGCTGGGCGTTATCTGTAAGATGTCGCGTTTCAGATAGTCAGAATCGACAATATCGGTCATCCCTACGTCGAATATAACAGTGGCGATAAGGATTGAAAAACTAACCAAGATCTACCTTATTGTCGAAGATTTCACATTTTTCAGTGGGTTACATTAAGCTGTTGCTACAATAGAGAAACACTCTTATCGGGCTTCTCGTGATGATTTTGTAGATGCCACTGTAATCAGGTTCGCAAAATTCTGTTATGACTTCAGAAGTAGTTGCGAACTTGCTATGACGAAAAATACTGGTTGATATATCGAACGCCAACTGGCTGCCCAGTCGATCACTGCGCATCTGCTCAATGTTCACTCAGTTTCCTTGCAGGAGATACAGGAACGCAAGAAGATAGACCAACCGGACAGAATCCTATTATATATCTAACATTTTCTTATGTATATTAGACGTGACCACACAGTCAACCAATTAGAAAACTATTATTTATACACTGAGTGTGAACTGAAGTAATGCACACACAATGAATTAATCATAGTTCATAATGAGAAATGCTTTACTAACAGTTAATGTGTTAAACAGAAGGATAGTGTAGGGGGTCCCTGAAAAATAATAAAAAAAACATTTTCACCTTTTATTGAACCAAATATATGATGCAATAAGTGTGCACATAAATAGCTCTCGTAGATAATCAACGTTTTTTAAGTGCCAGGCATATCAAAACTTAATATCGCAGTTTATCTCTAATCCTGAAAATGGAATAACCCTTGAAGAATGGTTCAAATGGCATGGAATTTATTTATTAATGACTGTAAAGATTTGGATAAAGGCTGAAAACTGAGACTGTTGCTTTGGAAGGTTGGTGTATCAGAACAAGAATAATATTGTTATCATATCCTTCTAAAAAGGCCGCCCGACTTCAAGTTTACAGACACAGTGATGTGTCTAAAACGCATATTCGGAGTGGGGCTATCTATCTTTCATATTAGAGACAGCTATCTTCAGTTGGTCAACAAACCCCATGATGACTATTTGACATATACCAACCCTGTGAATTGCCACTATAGGCAGGTTCGACTGTTTGGGTTGACCTCTGATCAATTTAAGTGTCATGTATTCGTTTGTGGACCCAAATCGCCTGTAGATGCTGATAATACTAATTATTTATTTACTGAATATCAGGAGCAAGCCTTTTTTACAGGCATGTTCAACAATAGCATATCAGATAGTAGAGATGGTTTAACTGTTATGCAAACTTGTTATATAATGATGCACAGAGATATTGGAATAATAAACTTCGTTTTAAACTGGCATTTATCTAGCGTCCATTACAAACATGGCCTCAGGACGACCTTGTGATGCAGGAGAATAACAGGATGGGTTCATGTTTTAATACGAGGAGTTATATTTTGACGGAAAATGTAGACGTCCAACCTTTCACTTAATATAAAGCAATCTCCAAGCTCTGAAGGGAAAGAAGGAGGACAAACAGCAGAACGTAGCAACAATATTATGACAGGTATACTTTTCTGATTATTTAAGCAATCAGAAAAGTACAACTGTTTGAACTAGCAAATACTTGGATATTAAGGCTTAATTGGCAAGTGTTCAATTTGTATCCTTGATAGGTTGGCTATTTCGGGAGTGGACAGTAGTAGTGTTCAGACCGGGTCACAGTGAAAGGTAAGGTTTCATAAGATTAATGACGCACATGCTTGAGATACAAGCCGTGAACTCGTATGCTAGATATGAAGTGGTCCGTGACTTATCATGTCTGGATTTCTAGATAGTTCAGGAAAGAGTTGCTGGGTCCCATTGGTACTAAAAAACAAGCCTATCATGCGTTTAAATTGTGGTTAATTATCACAGGAGCGGATAGAAACTGGTAACCTATTCCATAGGAAACTGTACAATGTTATAAAAAGTTCCTTGTGATGTGTGTTTGCATTTTTCAGTATACAGTGTTCGAGCCAAATTCCTTAGGTTATATTTGGGTGCAGTCATTCAGGAGGGATAAAGGGTTGAGAAAGTGAGGCCGTGAATTATTCTATGAAAATAAATTAGGTTAGCTGTTAGACGGCGTCTCCATAGGGGTTTTAGAGGAAGTAACCTACATCTTTCTACATAAGTTTTGTTACAGTTATACTCCAGTAATCGTCAGGTGAAAGTTCTCTGGAGATTTTCAATTTGTATGGTGTCTGTATGGTTCATATTAGAGAAGACAAGCGAGCAGTATTCTAGGGTAGGACGTACGCACATCCTGTATATTGCAAGCTTTGCTTCCCTGGTGTAAAAATTTCGAAGAATAAAGCCAATTCGCTGTCTTGACTTGGATATTATTATTATTATATAATTGACGACACATGTTCAGTAAACTTAAGGCTCTTGCTGTAGCACATACCCAAGTCACATATGGAGCTCAGTGTTTGAATTTTACATTCACTCAAATAGAGTTCTTGTTGAACATCATATTTTCCGAATTGTATAATCCCACACTTACTGTGGTTGAATGATAGTTGCCATTTCTAGCTCCAATTCGATAGGTTATCCAGGTCTTTCCATATATCGGATGTGCCTGTATTAGATGTACTAGGCTTAAAGCTGTACACTATTTTCAAGTCATCCGCATACAGGTATGGTCTACCAAAATGTATGACTTCGCATATATCATTTATATACATTAGAAAGAGAAGAGGACCTAGGACACTGCCCTGAACAACCCCACTTGTGATAAGTTTAGGTGACGAAAGGTGGTCATTATATTTAACTACTTGGCTTCTTCCTGTGATAAATGAACTGAGCCAAGAGTGTAATGGGTCTTTGATTCCGAACAGCTGTAGTTTATAGAGAAGTTTATAGTGTAAGACTTTATCAAAAGCTTTCTTAAAGTCAAGGAAAACGGTCGATACTACCATTCCCTTATCGCGTTGAGTGGTTATATCGTTATGATAGTCTAATAGGCACGTGTCACATGACCTAGTTTTTAGGAACCCGTGTTGTGAGGTAGATATCAGATTTTGTTTCTGGAGGTACTGAGATATTTCAACCTCAACTACTTTTTCCATCACTCTAGAGATAACAGACTTTTGGTTAATTGGTCGGTAGTTTTCTACATTTGCGACCGGTTCACTTTCGATTTTGGGGATAATGTATGTAGTTTTCCAGATTGATGGGTAGCATGCAGTACAGAGTGATATCGTAGACAATTTAAGAAGTAGTGGATGGAGATTTTTGTCACCCCTTTTAAGCATGCTTGCTGGGACACCATCAGGCCTTCGGTGTTTGAGTACTTCAGCGTATTTATGGCTTTATTAATGTTTTGCCTAGTGAAGATTACATTTGTGAATTCACATGATGGCCGTAACTTCAGTTGGTCACGAAACCCCATGATGACTATTTGACATATACCAGCCCTGTGAATTGCCACTATAGGCAGGTTCGACTGTTTGGGTTGACCTCTGATCAATTTAAGTGTCATGTATTCGTTTGTGGACCAAAATCACCTGTAGATGCTGATATTCACACTCGTGTATTAGCCAGGATTGAGGCTGACTATCACATAAGCCTACGGTCTGTATTTGATGAATGCCAGGGGACGGTGAACCTAAAGCACTATACACAGCCAATGGAGTATCGTGACCCAAAGGAAATTAATGCCTTGTACGAGTCTACACCACAAAAGAGGTTTTTCACGAATGATCAAGTGAAACATCGAACGGAACGGAGGTTACGCCAAAAGCGTAGTGGTAAGTGTCATTGTTTCGGAGTCTGCCGTCTTAAAAAGTGCATTTGCTTATAATCCGGCGCACAGGGAGCATACACAGGGTCTATGCAGAACAGAATTATTTAGTGGAAACTGCATGCACAAATTTATAACTCATCGAATGACGTCCACTTGCAGTGGTATATCCTACAATTCTAATGTGATTATATTGATACAGGAAGTAGATCATGCCAAAAGGAAGTTCGTAGTTGTTAAGTGCATGGGTAGACCCCTTAAGTCACAGGCAGATATGAGGTCAGATATTACGATTATATCGATAGGCATGGTTGGGGATTCAGCGACTGGTATTGTCACCTACTGCTAAGAAGACCATGAGTACGTCAGGTGCCCAGATCCTCTCCCTAGGAAAATTACGGCTAACATGCGATTTCGAAGGTAGAACAGTGACAGGCAAATGCTATTTTGCATAGATCTTTAACAATAACCTTTTGGGCATAGACTGGATTGTAAAACTTGGATTTTAGAATGTTTGATTTAACACTTTTTTTAACATCACAAATACATTCGTGCAGACAGCCATTGGGATTGGGTATGTCGTAAATTGCGTAAAACCGCTACAATAAGTATTCTCAGATATATTTAGGAACCAGCTAGGGCTGTGGATAAAGGCTAGAGCTCATTTGTCTGTTTCTCCGGATGCAAAGCCTGTTATCCACCCAAAATGCTCTGTACCTTGTTCAGTTGTTGCTGCCCGAACGCCCAGCTTGAACGGCTTCAACCTGCGGGTATTTCTTTTTGTAAATTACTCAGCGTAGGCTACCCCGTTTGTTGTCATCAAAGAGGCAGATGGTGTGTCAAGATTTTTCAACGGGATTAAATGAGCCATAGTAAGTTCATTTCATCCTTTGCCTGTTCCTGAAGACTCATTTACTGGTTGTGTAGCGTCTCCGAGAATTGGATATTTATCTCCTGGTCGACGTCACAGAGTGCAACTGGGTTGGTGCTCGTCGTTTTGTACCTAAGGTTCTTACTTCTCCTTTGTGTATGTTGAGGATGACTACTGTATAGGGTGCTGCTACACTGTTCGCCTTCACCTGCATTTGTTGTCGTATGGATTAGAGGAGCTAGACAATCTGCATGTCGTCTAGTTGCACTGACGTTGCTCACTGTATTCCGTGCTTACCCTTAGATGTAGAGGTTTTCATGACCCAGTCAACCACGAAAAGAGAAAGGATGAGAGTTACCAATCGTGTCTGACACTAGTTTCCTCCTGGAATGAATCTGTTAGGCACTCTTCATGCATGATTTTGCAGTATAGTCCGTTGCATGAATTCCGTATGATACTGACTATCTTTTCGGGTATACGGTGGTGTCGAATAAAACTTTATAATGTTTGCGTGACCACGCTGTTAAATGCCATCTCACAGTCAATAAAAGTGATGTAACATGAATTCCATTAAGTTGATTGTTCAGCAGTGAACTGTAGTGTCGCACTTTGGTCACAAAACGACTGATCATTGCGGAATCCGGCTTGTTGGTTTTGAAATTGGGAATCAACTGGACATTTCATTCTGTTCAACAGCACTTTGTTGAAGACGGAGGTGAGTTTATACTGGACACGGATGCTAGTTCTTTGGGTATCTGTGCAGTTCTATTACTAGTAGTACGAGACGAACAGGATAGGGTCATCGCATACGCTAGTTGACGACCAGGTATGAGCGGAGCAAGATATTCCACAACACGCCAAGAGATGTTAGCACTAGCAAACTGTTTACAACACTTTCGTCACTATCTCCTAGGCCGACCCTTTGGTGTACGCACGGACCACCGTGCACTCCAGTGGCTTCGTTCGTTCCGCGAACCAGAAGGACAAGTAGCACGCTGGCAAGAACGTCACAAGAGTTCGATTTTATATGCGAGTGTAGCGGTAAATAATCCCCAAAATAAATAGTTACATAGGTTTCGACATTGATGCTGGCCATGTTTGTTTTAGCAGACACGCTCGGTCACGCATCACCACCAGATCACGTCACGCCGCATCGTGGAAAGCAACTCTTTCTAGTTTGCCAGCCTAGACGTTGCTATTCCATTGCCGCCATATTCACGACCAAATATAACTTCCTTTCCATCCTTAATTGCCTTCTGATTTATTCTCATTCGTAAGAGTGGATTCAAACGTTAGAAGTCTCCCCGGTAATACCGTAAACGTAACTTGTTCATATATCGGGTGCACTTCACGAGTATCTTGCAGGTACTCGGCATGCAAACGCTGATACTCCGTCCCGCATACCTCATTCTCCAGATACCATCAGAACCGTCCTTATCACAGCCCAGGAGGCTGACTGGCCTTACCTGCAAGCAGCAGATCCTGACTTGCAGCTTATTTACTAAAGACAACTACATGGGAATAATAAGCCATTCATGAATGAATTGAAAGATCAGGCTATAACAACCCGACGTATTTGCACCAAATGGAGAAGCCTGAAGTTATATGGGGACACGTTATTCCTAATCAACGAATCAAAACAACCTCTGCTAATAGTCCCGTGGGTGAAACTTCAGAGTATTGTAAATCAGGTGCATCGTGACCACACACGAGAACGAAGGACTGAACATGCTATTCGTCTGTGGTTTTGGTGGCCGTCCATACATGTAGATTTAAGCAACTTTTGCAAGAATTGTAACACGTGTTGCTGTATAAAATCACCTCAACAGACCTCCCGTGTGCCGTTAATGTGGGTGGCGACAGAAAGACCACAGCAGAGAGTAGGTGTTGATGTCATGGGGCTACTGACAACGACAAAAAACGGAAATCACTACATACTGGTCATGGTAGATTGCTTTACTAAATGGTGTGAAGTAGTACCCATTCCACGTCAAGACACCCTCACGGCTGCCTGAGCTCTCATTGATCATTGGGTTTCTCGTTACGGTACTTCGTTCCCACTTCATTCCGATCAAGGTCCAGCCTTTGAAAGCCACCTCATCGTTGAAACATGTCAGCTATTAGGAATCAGGAAGACACACACTACTGCATATCACTCAAAGGGTTATGGTCTTGTAGAAAGAACAAATAGAACTATTAAATCCCTTTTACAATTGTTTGTCAGCAAGTCGTTGTCTGATTTGTGGGATGATATACTACCTCAATGTCTTCTAGCTTATCGTACATCGGTACATAGGTCAACTGAATTCTCACCTGTCATTCTACTTTTCGGGCACGAAATATGCCTATCAGTGGAGGTACAAACGCCTTTGTTCACCTGCGAAGCCCAGGAAAACCTGCCGTACATACGTGGTCTTCGTAACCGCCTGGCAGATGCATACCGCATTGTCAACATCGACCTGCGCAAGACCAGTAGACACCAGAAGGAGATGTATGACCGTCAGGAGAGGACCGGTGTATGAAGTCGGGGATCGCGTTTGGCTACATCATCCCATGGCACCGCTAGGAACTTGCAGTAGATTCTACCAACATTGGCAAGGCTCGCATGAAATTGTACTCATCCGCTCCCACACTACGTTTGTCTTATGTAATCTGCAGAGACCTCAGGACGACGGGATAACAGTGCACTACAACCAACCGAAACCAGATCGGATGATAGTTTCTTCTAATCCTCGACTCACAGATCCCCCCATCCGCCACCAGCTATTACGAAGTACCATCAGAAGGGGTGGGGCAGCATACCCATGCCCGAAGCTAGGAACTGAGGACAGTGCCTCATTAAGAAAGGGGGCGGTGTAACAGTGTTGAAATTACTATGTGCGATGTTATTAACGTGAATCTGTTTTCTTCCTATCGCAGGGTGACCAAGGATAAATGTGTTGAAAGAAGAGCAAGCCCTGTTTAAAATGAACTTGAAAGATGACGTAAGAAAATGTCTTGTAAATAAGCTCTTTTTTTGTACTGGGACCGTGTAATTTAATTTTTAAAATAAAAACCTGTGGATGTTACTCCTTGTCCTCACTATGGGTGAAGATCCTGATTAACGTTATGTGCTGTGGTTTTTAGATCTTCTCTGCCTGTCAGTAACTGCCAGTAACAAGTGTTACACTGTCATAGACGCTGTAACATCGTGACAAATTTAATTCGACAGGACATATGGCAGTTTGAAAATGGCGCATTTGAGCGCCAGTTTTAGTTTCGCATGTGACTAATCCTAGTTGGATATAAGGTCTCTGCTCATGGTTGTTTTGTTCATTTCTCCATCTTGTGGGCTATTTACCTCTAGTACAAAGATCGTTTTCGCCAACTGCTGATCAAATACACACGAACCACGCCGTACCTGACCAGCTGTTGATAAAGAGCATTCTTTGTAATTTAGGTGGTATGGTGATATTAACTTGTCTCCGAGCTAAGAAAATGCTAAGAGAGATAATTTGTATAGTTCTGGACGTGAAAGGGATGAAGTTAGGTATGAAGTAAACGCAATAGGTGCATATGCATATATCTATTTGAAAATATTCTGATGTCGTCTTTGCAAAGACAACATGAAGGCATGCCTTCATAAAAATCTATTAGACTCAGATATCTTACCAGAAAGTCTAGAGTTGCTCCGAAGAGAATTATGTAATCGTTAGTATTGGTCGATTGAGGTACTAGTAACAACCATAGGGGTATTTTATCATGTTTATGGAGTGACATCTTTTCAGCTGTACAACATCACACAGATATATACTTAGAATTAATGCTAATTGCTGGTGTCTTGGTGAGTAGTATCAATCAGCAGAATGGAAAATGTGAAGTCGACTAGAGAAGGACCTAAGACCAGACGAAGAATAGTGTAGACAGATGCCACGTAGTCGTCTGAACGATTTTTTGTGTCGTTATTCAAATTTAAAAACACAATGACTATATAATCCTAACAGGTTTATTAACCATGTAAATTCAGAACACTGAGTTTTTTAAATTTATACCTGTCCTAGTAAATATAACCTTGTCGTTTTTGTTGTTCGTTTTGTCACTGGTTAGAGTTAGCTCATTATCATTTTTAGGCTAATGCATTAGTTTACTTTTACCGAGGTTTACACTAAATTATCATCTACTTGAAACAGTAGTAGAGCATTATAGGTCTCTATGCACATTTTTGCTAAATCGTTGCAAAATTTGTGGTTTGTAAACCTATTTTGATAGTGTAAGTTATTTACTATAATTAACATCACAAGACAAAATAGCCAAACGAATCTCTTTGAGAAACTTAGGTGTTGCTATTTCGAACTGCCCAAACACCGCGTTTTTTGTATCATAACACAGGTCTGTAATTGATTTACTAGTCTACTTATCAGGACGCGTTTGGTTCGTGCTGTAATACTATTAGATTATTTATTACAATAGAGGTGATAAAAAACAGTTTCAGTTTGGTAGTGTGATGTTGAGTGCTGTTAAATGTATAATGACAATTATCACTTCCCGATTGTCCGCACCGTAAACGAGTCCTCGAGATACCTGATGAAAAAGCTGAGGTAGAAGTGTTCTTGACGACCTGAGATTGTAGCTTCAGTGCCCAAAGCTAAACAGCTTGTGTTCGGTCACACCATTTCAGAAGTTTTTTCAGAGTTTTAGCTTTTTACTCGGTAAAACCTTACCACTAAAAACGGAAATCCGCAGAGTAAGGTGAGGAGTGCACTTCTAGGGTCAAACTTTCCTTACCTCACCCTTTGTGTGGAGACACTCTCTGTCTTGTTGGTTCCCTGGTGCAATCTATTGCTGACGGCACACCTCTACGCAATCAACAGCCTAACTCCCTCGAACCATATTTGTTGCTTTTAGTGTGACCACTCCTCAACCCACCTGCCTATCATGGTAAAACATCGGAGAAAGATTATTTGAGCCAGATTTGTTTATCAAGGTAGGCAGGCCTGAACAACACATCAAGGTTGCAGCAATGGTCCGCAAAATTATCTTAACCAATGAATGGAGACTGGGTAATATTGGAGGTGCATTTAGTCTTGACCAAAGTTGTACGTTTGCGCGCATGAACTGATTCTTTTTCTCTGTACCATATTTTATGTTCGCTACTACTAGTTTAGTACTGATCTTGCTATGCTACTGAATTGTGGAAATATGGTGTCATGAACGTTTTCCAGGTTCTATGTTGTACATGCCAACATTAGTGTTCCTTTATAGAGTTTATTTGGAAGTCCAAGTATATCGAATTCTCTTATAATGCTTGTATACAGTCAGTCAGTCAGTTACAACGTAGAACTTGGTATATGCGTACATCAGTTCAAGTTGTCATGCCCTAATTAGCAAGTAGAGATTAAATTGTCGGATCAAATCCCAGAGTAGGGGAGGTATAGTAACAGAGTTAGTATTAATAGAAGGGAATAGAGATCGGTGATAAGATTTAAGAAAATATGATTCAGTAAAGAGAAAATTATGATAACTTCAGTAACTTAGAATTTGGAGGAACACAAGGTGTGGGTGCACCTGCGCCATTGCCATTGATTTAGAGCCATGTCACCTAAAGTTTCTAACTATTTGTGACGATCATCACGCAGATCCCAACCAGGTAGTCTGCACCTATTAACATGGCTCAGCCCAATTGTCAATGATTTCATGGACTGGTGCCATGTTTTGGTTTGGCCGCCCCTAGCTTTCTTCCACCCTTACTCTCACATCAGACAGTATTGCTCGTCGAGGTAGGCGGTGGTTTGGCATACGTAGCACATGTCCTAACCACCTTAGCTGATGAAGATTTACTACTTCATCAATAGACACCTTGTTTACCCAGTAGTCTATTCCTAACCCACGTATTACTTGCTCGGTGGTCCCAGGAAAAACGAGCAATGTTTCGAAGACATCGATGATCAAATACTAGGAGCCCACTAATATCCTTAATGGCCATGTTTCACATCCATAAAGTAGAACGAGTCGAACTACTGCTCAGTAGACGGATGTCTCGCCTACGCCACAGGTAACGCGAATTCCCAAAAGCTAATCGGGCCTTTTGTATACGAGCAGAAATTTCAGCAGACACCAGACCTTCAGGACCGATGAGGCTTCCAAGATATATGAAGCGGTCAACACATTCAACTACTTTACTCCCTATCACTAACTTCGGTGCCGAATCAAGCCAATCCTGAAGTAACATTTTGCATTTGGGTGGAGTGAATTGCATCTCAAACATCCTTATATCCTTGTTTTAGGTTGTTAAAAGATTCTGCACTTATCAGCATCTTCATCTAAGAGAACTATATCATCTGCATATTCTAAGTCAGCAAGTTTATCTCCTGGAAGGAGGTCAACCGCGCCGAAGTCAGACGATGAAAATGTCAACTCTAGAAGTATGTCAATCATAAAATTAAATAAAAACGGGGAAAGCGGACAACCTTGACGAACACCACTTGAGGTAATCAGTTCCGAAGACAATCCACCATAAGTTCTCACTCGACATGTGGTGTTCGAGTAGAGAGCTTGCATAAGGTTAATGTACGCCTTTTAGTGACAGACATTGCCACATAATCTTACGATCGATGGAGTCAAATGCCGCCTTAATGTAAAGGAATACAACTATTGTTAGGCGTCTAAAAGTGTGCCTATGTTCCAGAACCTGTCGAAGTGTGAATATTTGGTCTATACAACCACATCCAGATCTGAAACCACTTTGGTTTTCCCGAGTTTGTTCTTCATGAGCTTTAGTTAGACATCAAAGTATTATTGAAGCTAATATTTTGGACACTATTCGTTAAGCTGATTCCTCATTAATTGTCAGAGAAGGACTTTTGTCCTTTGTTATAGATTGGGACGATTAGTGTTCGTGACCAGTCTGATGGGACTACGTCCAGTTCCTAGATTCTAGCCAAGATCCCGGTTAATCTCGCTGCTAAAACTAACGCCATTCCTAAATATCTCAGGGGTCAACCCACTAGGTCCTGCTGCTCTCCCTCGCTTTAGATTCCCTATAGCCTCAACCTCACTAAGACTTGGAGGACCAATATTAATTTGCCATTCAGATTGCTTGGAAATGGTGGGCAACTGGGATGAAGCCGAGAGCCAGCTGAACTGTTCCATGAAGTATCCTATTAATCGGTCTAGCCTTCTGGGTTGACTGGGAATAATGGTCCCATCCTTTTTTTGAGATGGTTTCACTTACAGCCGAATTTCTGATACATATTTCCTTGATAAGTTTGGACAGTTGCTTACTGTTACCTATTGCCGCTGCCTTTTCGGTTTCTTTGGGTTTCACCACCCACCATTACTCACGATCATTACGTAAGCTTTTAACCAGTTTGTGTTTAAGTTGCCTTCGCTCATCGTATTTAGAACCAGACGGGATGTGTTGTCGAGCACGTACCAGTTCAGTAGATGCAGCTGAAATGCACTGAATTTTCTTTTGGATTAGTTTACTATTAGATATTACTACTATTTGGGTGTCATTCCAAGCTGACTCGGGTTGGGTACAACTTACGTAGTTGACCAATTGGTTTTCTATTTCCTGAAATGTATTCTTGACTTTTTCATCATTAAGTTGAACTCTGAGGAGGGTCATTTCCGTGGATCTTTTCTGTACGTTAAGACGCAGACTAATATGCGCTCGTACTAAAGCATGGTCAGAGTCTAAACATGTGCTCCAAAATAAGCAGCAGTCTCCTATCGAGCCTCTCCAACAGTGGCTGATGGCAATGTGGTCTATTTGAGTCCAGCGTTGAATTGATTGTGGAGGTTGTCATGCCAACTGATGTCTTTCTTTATGTTTAAAGTTGGTGCTTGACATACAGTTATCTGAACATAATTGTAGTAAACTACCGCCATTATCTGTTCGTTGAGCCTCAACACCATAGGATCCACCTAGGTGCCTTACGGTTTCGCTTAATCTACCTACTTGGGCATTAAAATCACCAGCCAATATCACTACATCAGTGCGCTTAGCTTTTCTAAGGAGGCTGGATAGCTTTTTGTAAAATTCATCACTTCATCTGAGCTGCAATCAGTGGGAGCGTGGGTAAAGACAACAAAGAGGCAACGGTGTGTATCTCTATCTTTCCAAGTTCTAATTTACCCGTTTAGACGGACAACGCACAAGAACCAAGTTGCGGATATGGGTAGTCGGACTATAATTGTATCACAATATGGACTGCAGTGAAGCAAACTGGCTATTTAAAATATGGTGTCATTAATCATGGGTGGTACACTGTTTATGGTGGAAAAAAATACCCTTCTTATGATAATGAATCCTGTTACCCTTAACTATTGTGTTTTAGGCTAAACTTATTATTTTGTTCGGATGGGGTCTTGCAGTAATTTTATCCAGAATATTACAGTCTATCTATATACCTAGTCCCAATAGTATGTTAAAAATGCCTCAGGCGTTTGTGTGGCAAATTCAAAGACCATCCGAATGGCATCGTTTTTGCACCAGGAGCTTTCAGCATTATTCACTTCCGATGCTCCACCACTTGATATTTTTAGATTTAAAGGAATCCATTACGTCACTGAATAAAATATGCAAAATAATTAACAGCGAGAATCTTTTCGACGATGTCTCGATCGTGCTGCTACCTTGACGTGGTGGTCAGGTTTACCTATCGTGATGACTCACTCGGGCTATACTGGCTGGAACAATCGTCCCTCAAGGTCCTACCATGCCAGGCAGGTCAGTTGAAGTGCGGTGAGACCGAAAGCAGCAAATAAATATAAGGTCCGAGGACGAAGTCGTACTACTGGCTGTACAGAGGTGTGACGGCGGTAAGGTGCTTTCCTCAGACAACTAGCATGACAGAGAAGCCGCGTTCCCACAAAGAAACAGCGGGGTTAAAATAGGTCGACCCTAAAAATGTGCACCTCACCTTACTCCACAGATTTCCGTCTCCGGCAGTAAGGCCCCAACAAGTACGGAGCTATAGCGATGAAAACCTCTATCGAAATGGCCATATGTGACCGACTTCAAGCAGTTGTTCCTTGGGCACTGAGGTCACTCCAAGGTTTTTTAGATCAACTCTAAATCAATTCTCTTTTCAGGTAAATCAAGTAGAACCCTTCCACAGTGTGGGCAACTGAGAAGAGATATCCGCCCTCATACCTCTAACACCACACAGGATCACCGCCATTTTAATCAAACTCGTTCTTCTATTCCTAATATTTATCCCGCCCTTAACTTTAAGTCTAAATCCCTATCTTCAACTTCCTCCGCTGTTCACCAGTGCCAAAGATTCCGGCCCACGAAATAATGTTCCGCGTCTACTAAGACCACGTTCCAAACTTCACATTAGCGCGTTTAATGTATGTGTATAGGCATGCATGCGTGTATGTATGTATGTGTGTATGCATGATCAACATAGAACCTGGCACATGTGGGCAATTGAGTTCTATTTCACTGATGCCTTTTTTTGCAATGGCAGCGATTGAGAGTTTTTTGTGTGCGAAAACGGATCGCACACCTTTTGGAATATTAGGTTCATTTCTTCTTTGGATTTAAACTACACTTTAAACGATTTTGCTAAATTTTCCTTCGTTCTGACTTTGGGCTTCCCAGTAGCCTGCAACCTCAGAAGTCATGAGTTCGGTAAGTAGGCCTTTGGTTAAACCTACATTGTACTGAGAATGAATTTCGGGCTCAAGAATTTCACTTTACACAATTATCTCGCTTTTGTTGAAGTTAGCTTCTTCCTGGCATGGTCATACATTTTCTTTTCTTATTTTCCGTCCCCTTCCGTTCCTCATTGCCTATAGGTACAATGTGTGTTCCAGTTATTCTCTTGCTGAGGTGTTTCCAGCAGGTTGGATAGATAGAATATGCTTTGTATCGGTGTCAATGCTAAAAGTGAATTTTGCTTTCCTATGAGGTCGATGAGGTACTTCTCAACGATTGTTCAGAGGACGAGACTTCAAGAACACGTGCAGATACTCGTTGTTTTTTCTCGACCTGCTCCTTTTGCAGGCGATTTATCACGTTCACTTGGCCCATATAGAACGACATGCCGCAATCACATCTGGAACGATTCGACTTCGACCTGTATATTGGCAGAATACGTGCCATCTTAACCGTAGTTTATTGAGTTACCAGAATTTCCAGCTTTTTAGCCGCATTTATTAATTTAATGACTTCTGATAGTAAACCGGTAGTGTCAGAGCATTATTTCTGGAATGACCAAACATAACCTGATTGGCTGAACGTTACTATGTTAAGTATTTGAATGAAGCCTTCAGTAAAATCAAAGATTTGAACCATTTATAAATAGTTCTCGAATTACGCTATTTTTCATAACTTAGACATCGTCTGTATCTTACAGGTACCTTTGAAGGCATTAGGTAGTTACGACATATATGGCTAACAGCTCTGAATCATTGTACATAATGCATGAAACCTCAGGTACATATGTTGAATCCCAGACAATTTTTCATGGACTGTAGAGTAAAATATATCCCTGGATCCTCACAGATTTCTGTTTCCAGCCACGATTGGTAACATTGGAACCTACTGGGAAGTTGTTTCAAATAAACACACGTAGTTTCACTTTATGGGTCGAACACTAGTTGGTGTAAAACCAGTAATCATGATTAACGGATTAATGACGGTCTATGAGGATACATTATCGCTACTCTTACGACCAAACCACAGGAGTCTGTTTTGAAGCTGATGACATTTAGTTGGAAGCACTCCTTACTGACGTTCCCACTTATAATTACTTCAAATCTAGCTAACTGTTTGTCCAGTCGGTCTTTCCTTGTTGCGAGTTTTTTAAAAGCATGATTGTAGGCACATGATATGGTAATTATTAACCGAAGGAATATCAACATAATTATGATCTTTTTGCATTTTACAGACAGTTCATTCTCAGCTTAAATACTGAGGCAAACCATTTCCCTACATTCGTCTTTATTGATCATTAATTCATGGGCCGTAAAGGTGTTCGTAACGCTCGCTATAAAGTGAAGAATCGCACTAGGGATATTGACCAGGTAGTTCATAATATTTTGTCCTGTCATGGAGATTTTAGTCACTCATTGTTTACCAAGTTCGATGTTTATTTAATGTTTGTAACTACATTACCGACTACTAGGCGTTGTGTCAAAAATGGAACTGGAACACATATTTCGTAATTAGTTTAAATGTACTAGGTGGGAATAGATTTGTTAATATAATTACCTTATATGACAAGATTTGGATTTTTCCACACAACAGTTCTTAATTACAATCCGTATCAACTATTACCTTACTTTAGGTAGAAATTGAAACTTTTACGTAGTGGTTATAATGATGCAACTCTGTAGCTTCCTACTGGTTCCTGCACTAGGTTTCGAGTTGTACGCTATGGGAAAGCTGTTTAGATGGAGATGGATAACATAAGATTTTAACATATTACAATTGATAAAAGCCAACTGCACAAATTATTAAGCATCCGCTCCTAAGTGCTAAACATCCTGGATGTTTTTATAGTTTACAAATTTTTTATTGCTGAAAGCAACGGCTGTGTGTGAATAACATTGATCAATAATTTCGTGCTTTAACCTTCTGATTAAACAGTATAAACTTGTTACTTAATAATAGCATATCGGTTAACAAAATAACTAATATATATCAAATATTGTATAAAAGTTTCTTCTGTATTCATCTATTCGTTTTTTTTCAGAGTATAGTCGTAGAAAAATTGTTGGGTCGGACGCTAAAGACAGCCTTCATTAATATTCGGCTTATATTTTCTTAAAGTTATTAGTTAATGCCAGTACTCAAACATATCTGACGAGCTTGATTGATGTGGTTTGCTTCACAAAATGCAACAAAAGTCTTTAAAAACATTTGTTAGCCTTTATTAGCTAATCTTAGTGTTTCTATTCATACACCCACGTCGATATCCTTTAAACAAAGTACTTTAGATGAAGTCAGAATCTGTGATCCATTGGTTTAAGTTAAGTGTTCAAATTTTATGATACGTTTGCGTTTTGCCATCACTTTTTGAATGCATTACATGTAATATATACTCAATGCATACTTTACTTTTAATAGTAGGCGCCTATTTTATTGTTCTAGATATCCAGTGACCTCAAAGTGGAAAATTTTGCTAAGCGAGTAAACGAAGCTACAGAACTTGATGAAGATAAACCTGGTCTAGGTCAATTTTTCTGCATCTTTTGTGACAAATATTTCATTGATCAGATCACTCTTGATCTGCACAAAAAACAGAAACCTCATAAGAGAAGGTTAAAGTCACTCGACGAACCAGTCCATACACAAGTATGTTCAGTTATTATTATTAATTTAATTACATACAACTTTAATCCTTATCTTCTAAATCGACATCTTTATCTTATTTTTAATTAAGTTTCTTCATTTGTAACCAAGCAGTGATGTGTGGAAATTCATGAAAGGAGTATATCATTGTGCGGAAGTAGATCTTATTGCGAAATTAGTGTTTGCACAGTTCTATTGTTTTTGTGACTGATGGATACAGGGTTGACATGAAGTGCACTCTGTCACAGATGGTTCATCACAAATTTCTGTGTATTGTATATTATGCATATGGACCTTGTTAGTCTTATCAGACTATGGTAAGTCGGATTCCTCTCACATCAATACACACTTTCTATATATAATAGCTTGTGAACTATATTCCTCATAGTTGTTTCATGTTCACATCACAGTCATTTGGCCTTAATTCCAACGTTTAAAGCCAGTATTGTAAAATCGCTTGATCGCTTTACATAATAATCGAGGATAATAAGCGTCCCTGTTAAGTTCATTCGTTGCTTAAATGTTACTCTTTATGTTTACAATTTTCAGGCTACAATAGATTAACTATTTCAGACTAGATTTTCACATAAAGGTTACATATATTAGAAAGCTATTCTTATGTCATTTTAAGAGGCTTTTTACATTTAACGATTAAAAGCACCAAAAAGAAGCCTCCTTAACCAAAGACAGTTAATCGTTTTGTAACATTTTTGTTCAAACAACATTCCATTACTCTTAGATTTCGCCCAACACTGGTTCATGTCCACCACATTTCACGTTGCTTGTCGTCGCAGATTCCAAAAAGCATAAATACATCGGGGAATATATGTGCACTTGTGAATCTTCATCTATTGAGGTGGTTGGGACATGTGTTACATATGCCTACCTCGACGAACGATGATGACTGATATAGGGATAGGATGGAAGAAAGCTTGGGGCGGCCTAACCAAAACGTGGCAGCAGTCCATGAAGTCATCGACTACTGGTTTGAGTTATGTTGGTAGATGCAGACTGCTTGGTTGGGGTCTCCGAGAATGCCGTAACCAGTGGTTGGAAACTTTTTGTGACATGGCTCAGGATCGATCACAGTAGCGCAAGTGTGTGTCCACTCTGCACACACTTAAATTGTGAGCTTAAAATTACTTTATAGCTTTCTTTCAACGCACAAGTTGTTTCTCTGTGGATCATATGCCATATGTTTACTCTTTTTTGTTTTCGTTAGTATTAATATTTAGGTAACTTCTGCTTATACTGATTTGGCATTAATCTTGCTATAATTTTTAGGTATGGCAACTTGGACCGATGCACCATGTGCCAGGTTCTATATTGTTTATACATATATAAATACACGCAGTAAGATTTAGCGGTGCAAGTTTTTCAGCCTTCGACTTCTGGCTCGTTGGTTTAAATCCCGCTTCACTGACTTTTGTATGGGCGACCTGGTTGTATCATTAGTCCTCATTTTTTATAATATGTTTCAAAACTGAGTGCGAAAGATGATCTCACGATTATGTGCTATTATTTTTGTGATCATACATCTTGTTAATAAATACTAACATCAAATTGGTTGACTTTTATATTTACAGGAAGATGCAGATTATGCTGCTGGGATTCTAAGAAGTGATTACAAAATACCTTCGAAAAAGTTATGTATATCATCTGATTTGTATCAAACGAGCATCCCTTCAATAACGACTGCTTCATACACATATGTGGAATAAAAATATCACATTTTCTGATCATAGTAGCACTGTACAACACTGTGATTTTTCCTGTACAGTTATTGAATTTTGCTGTTATATTTGTTAACGCACAGATAGAAATGTGAGTTTTTGTACAGAGATTTTCTGATTTTGCTCAGCTGCTGGTAACTTCAATTAGTCTTGGGTATATGTGGTAAAGTTGCGTAAAGTTATGATATAAGGAATATACAACAGGTTTAACCGCAAAAATTCCATTTGTTGAGTAACTCATTATTACTAATGAGGTAATTCTATAGACATATATATGCATTATAATGTAACAATGGTCACTTCAAATAATGATTATTTTTAAGCGCTTGTATAAGTTATTAATACGGTGGTGGGGGGGGGGAAGGAAATAAAGATAGAAAAATTCTCATTAATGCGCACTATGCAGAATAACCTGAAGAAAAAAACACTATAATAAAATATGATACTTTCAGCATTAAAACTCGAAAGGAGGTACACAAGAAATGTGCTACATTTATACAGTTCAAATATGCATAACCCGAGAAACAGACACAAAATGGTGTATTACAAAGTCTGTGTGACTTTGACAATCATCTAACGATGACGAGTGCCTTTTCGGTTTCTTTGGGTTTCACCACCCACCATTACTCACGATCATTACGTAAGCTTTTAACCAGTTTGTGTTTAAGTTGCCTTCGCTCATCGTATTTAGAACCAGACGGGATGTGTTGTCGAGCACGTACCAGTTCAGTAGATGCAGCTGAAATGCACTGAATTTTCTTTTGGATTAGTTTACTATTAGATATTACTACTATTTGGGTGTCATTCCAAGCTGACTCGGGTTGGGTACAACTTACGTAGTTGACCAATTGGTTTTCTATTTCCTGAAATGTATTCTTGACTTTTTCATCATTAAGTTGAACTCTGAGGAGGGTCATTTCCGTGGATCTTTTCTGTACGTTAAGACGCAGACTAATATGCGCTCGTACTAAAGCATGGTCAGAGTCTAAACATGTGCTCCAAAATAAGCAGCAGTCTCCTATCGAGCCTCTCCAACAGTGGCTGATGGCAATGTGGTCTATTTGAGTCCAGCGTTGAATTGATTGTGGAGGTTGTCATGCCAACTGATGTCTTTCTTTATGTTTAAAGTTGGTGCTTGACATACAGTTATCTGAACATAATTGTAGTAAACTACCGCCATTATCTGTTCGTTGAGCACTCAACAACCATAAGGTCCACCTAGGTGCCGTTACGGTTTCGCTTAATCTACCTACTTGGCATTAAAATCACCAGCCAATATCACTACATCAGTGCGCTTAGCTTTCTAAGGAGGCTGGATAGCTTTTTGTAAAATTCATCACGTTCATCTGAGGCTGCAATCAGTGGAGCGTGGGTACAAGATTTTACATATACAGTGATAAAAGCCCACTGCAACAAATATTAGCATCCGCTCCTAATTGCTAAACATCCTGCTGTTTTTTATAGTTTACAAATTTTATTGCTGCAGCAACGGCTGTGTGTGAATAACATGATCATAATTTCGTGCTTTAAACCTCTTATTAACAGTATAAACTGTTACTTAATAATACAATATCGGTTTAACAAAATAACTAATTATACAATATTGGTATAATTTTCTTCTGTATTCACTCTTCGTTTTTGTTTTCAGAGTAAGTCGTAGAAAAATGTGTTGGTCGACGCTAAGACAGCCTTCATTCATATCGCTTAATTTTTCTTAAAGTTTTAGTTAATTCCCTTACTTCAACATTTTGACGAGCTTGATTGATTTGGTTGTGCTTCCAAATTCAACAAAAGTCTGTAAAAACCATTTGTTTAGCCTTTATTTAGCTAAGCTTAGTGTTTCTATTCATACACCCACGTCCGAGATCCTTTAAACACGGTACTTTAGATGAAGTCAGAATCTGTGATCCATTGGTTTAAGTTAAGTGTTCAAATTTTATGATACGTTTGCGTTTTGCCATCACTTTTTGAATGCATTACATGTACTATATACTCAATGCATACTTTACTTTTAATAGTAGGCGCCTATTTTATTGTTCTAGATATCCAGTGACCTCAAAGTGGAAAATTTTGCTAAGCGAGTAAACGAAGCTACAGAACTTGATGAAGATAAACCTGGTCTAGGTCAATTTTTCTGCATCTTTTGTGACAAATATTTCATTGATCAGATCACTCTTGATCTGCACAAAAAACAGAAACCTCATAAGAGAAGGTTAAAGTCACTCGACGAACCAGTCCATACACAAGTATGTTCAGTTATTATTATTAATTTAATTACATACAACTTTAATCCTTATCTTCTAAATCGACATCTTTATCTTATTTTTAATTAAGTTTCTTCATTTGTAACCAAGCAGTGATGTGTGGAAATTCATGAAAGGAGTATATCATTGTGCGGAAGTAGATCTTATTGCGAAATTAGTGTTTGCACAGTTCTATTGTTTTTGTGACTGATGGATACAGGGTTGACATGAAGTGCACTCTGTCACAGATGGTTCATCACAAATTTCTGTGTATTGTATATTATGCATATGGACCTTGTTAGTCTTATCAGACTATGGTAAGTCGGATTCCTCTCACATCAATACACACTTTCTATATATAATAGCTTGTGAACTATATTCCTCATAGTTGTTTCATGTTCACATCACAGTCATTTGGCCTTAATTCCAACGTTTAAAGCCAGTATTGTAAAATCGCTTGATCGCTTTACATAATAATCGAGGATAATAAGCGTCCCTGTTAAGTTCATTCGTTGCTTAAATGTTACTCTTTATGTTTACAATTTTCAGGCTACAATAGATTAACTATTTCAGACTAGATTTTCACATAAAGGTTACATATATTAGAAAGCTATTCTTATGTCATTTTAAGAGGCTTTTTACATTTAACGATTAAAAGCACCAAAAAGAAGCCTCCTTAACCAAAGACAGTTAATCGTTTTGTAACATTTTTGTTCAAACAACATTCCATTACTCTTAGATTTCGCCCAACACTGGTTCATGTCCACCACATTTCACGTTGCTTGTCGTCGCAGATTCCAAAAAGCATAAATACATCGGGGAATATATGTGCACTTGTGAATCTTCATCTATTGAGGTGGTTGGGACATGTGTTACATATGCCTACCTCGACGAACGATGATGACTGATATAGGGATAGGATGGAAGAAAGCTTGGGGCGGCCTAACCAAAACGTGGCAGCAGTCCATGAAGTCATCGACTACTGGTTTGAGTTATGTTGGTAGATGCAGACTGCTTGGTTGGGGTCTCCGAGAATGCCGTAACCAGTGGTTGGAAACTTTTTGTGACATGGCTCAGGATCGATCACAGTAGCGCAAGTGTGTGTCCACTCTGCACACACTTAAATTGTGAGCTTAAAATTACTTTATAGCTTTCTTTCAACGCACAAGTTGTTTCTCTGTGGATCATATGCCATATGTTTACTCTTTTTTGTTTTCGTTAGTATTAATATTTAGGTAACTTCTGCTTATACTGATTTGGCATTAATCTTGCTATAATTTTTAGGTATGGCAACTTGGACCGATGCACCATGTGCCAGGTTCTATATTGTTTATACATATATAAATACACGCAGTAAGATTTAGCGGTTGCAAGTTTTTCAGCCTTCGACTTCTGGCTCGTTGGTTTAAATCCCGCTTCACTGACTTTTGTATGGGCGACCTGGTTGTATCATTAGTCCTCATTTTTTATAATATGTTTCAAAACTGAGTGCGAAAGATGATCTCACGATTATGTGCTATTATTTTTGTGATCATACATCTTGTTAATAAATACTAACATCAAATTGGTTGACTTTTATATTTACAGGAAGATGCAGATTATGCTGCTGGGATTCTAAGAAGTGATTACAAAATACCTTCGAAAAAGTTATGTATATCATCTGATTTGTATCAACGAGCATCCCTTCAATAACGACTGCTTCATACACATATGTGGAATAAAAATATCACATTTTCTGATCATAGTAGCACTGTACAACACTGTGATTTTTCCTGTACAGTTATTGAATTTTGCTGTTATATTTGTTAACGCACAGATAGAAATGTGAGTTTTTGTACAGAGATTTTCTGATTTTGCTCAGCTGCTGGTAACTTCAATTAGTCTTGGGTATATGTGGTAAAGTTGCGTAAAGTTATGATATAAGGAATATACAAC
Organism: Schistosoma mekongi; assembly: GCA_034768735.1. Taxonomy (NCBI): domain Eukaryota; kingdom Metazoa; phylum Platyhelminthes; class Trematoda; order Strigeidida; family Schistosomatidae; genus Schistosoma; species Schistosoma mekongi. The sequence goes on along the minus strand of CM068308.1, from coordinate 20,106,139 downwards.
AGGTTTAACCGCAAAAATTCCATTTGTTGAGTAACTCATTATTACTAATGAGGTAATTCTATAGACATATATATGCATTATAATGTAACAATGGTCACTTCAAATAATGATTATTTTTAAGCGCTTGTATAAGTTATTAATACGGTGGTGGGGGGGGGGAAGGAAATAAAGATAGAAAAATTCTCATTAATGCGCACTATGCAGAATAACCTGAAGAAAAAAACACTATAATAAAATATGATACTTTCAGCATTAAAACTCGAAAGGAGGTACACAAGAAATGTGCTACATTTATACAGTTCAAATATGCATAACCCGAGAAACAGACACAAAATGGTGTATTACAAAGTCTGTGTGACTTGACAATCATCTAACGATGACGAGTGCCTTTTCGGTTTCTTTGGGTTTCACCACCCACCATTACTCACGATCATTACGTAAGCTTTTAACCAGTTTGTGTTTAAGTTGCCTTCGCTCATCGTATTTAGAACCAGACGGGATGTGTTGTCGAGCACGTACCAGTTCAGTAGATGCAGCTGAAATGCACTGAATTTTCTTTTGGATTAGTTTACTATTAGATATTACTACTATTTGGGTGTCATTCCAAGCTGACTCGGGTTGGGTACAACTTACGTAGTTGACCAATTGGTTTTCTATTTCCTGAAATGTATTCTTGACTTTTTCATCATTAAGTTGAACTCTGAGGAGGGTCATTTCCGTGGATCTTTTCTGTACGTTAAGACGCAGACTAATATGCGCTCGTACTAAAGCATGGTCAGAGTCTAAACATGTGCTCCAAAATAAGCAGCAGTCTCCTATCGAGCCTCTCCAACAGTGGCTGATGGCAATGTGGTCTATTTGAGTCCAGCGTTGAATTGATTGTGGAGGTTGTCATGCCAACTGATGTCTTTCTTTATGTTTAAAGTTGGTGCTTGACATACAGTTATCTGAACATAATTGTAGTAAACTACCGCCATTATCTGTTCGTTGAGCCTCAACACCATAGGATCCACCTAGGTGCCTTACGGTTTCGCTTAATCTACCTACTTGGGCATTAAAATCACCAGCCAATATCACTACATCAGTGCGCTTAGCTTTTCTAAGGAGGCTGGATAGCTTTTTGTAAAATTCATCACTTCATCTGAGCTGCAATCAGTGGGAGCGTGGGTAAAGACAACAAAGAGGCAACGGTGTGTATCTCTATCTTTCCAAGTTCTAATTTACCCGTTTAGACGGACAACGCACAAGAACCAAGTTGCGGATATGGGTAGTCGGACTATAATTGTATCACAATATGGACTGCAGTGAAGCAAACTGGCTATTTAAAATATGGTATCATTAATCATGGGTGGTACACTGTTTAAGGTGGAAAAAAATACCCTTCATAAGATAATGAATCATATCAAATTAACAAAGAAAAGAAGAGAGCGCCTAACATAGACATGAAAAGGTGCATGATGATAACCATTGATCGATGCATTTCATTTAAATTGCAGGCTGATGCGCGACACTGCAACCTGTATATGCCAATGAATCACTGCAATAGAACAAAGTCCAATGTACACATATCATACTACTCAATTACAAGAGGAAAGTAGTCATTTGATAGTTGATGTAGAAGTAAAGAAGATAGCCACGATTGTGAAGAGAGTGAGGCAGACAAGCAGATAGGTGGGCATGCATAGCTGCAAGAATGAGATCACTGTCCGTCACCCCTCCGCCCACTGAGATGCATGCCTTCATAAACAGGAGCAAGCATTGAGTGAGGCACACGAAAACGCACAGGCAGACAGAGAGTCAGTCTGTGGATCGGACAAAGACAGAAATGGGGAGAGGGCTAAAGAGACAGTGAGACACAGAAGGATGTACTACAAAAGTCTCTGTGACTTTGACAATCATCATCATCATCATCATCATCATCATCTAATGATGACGAGTGCAATTTTATTAATTGATTAATGGGCCAATCCTCGAGGTAATGCAATACGAGGCCGACCCGTGGACGGGGTTGAGCAAGCTCACAGCACCCGTCCTCGCACGAAAAATACAGGTAATTTCATTGGTCTCAGTTTAGAGACCGTTGCAGAAATTACACTGCAAAGAACAGATACTACACATGATCTTAGCTCAGAGAGCCGAGAAGCGATAACCAAGTGACAATGAAAGCCCACATTAATGCATCAATCGCAAACATTGAAGGCGAAACATCATTTGCATGCCTAACATAGTCATCACACGATGCATGCTGATAACCATTGATCGATGCATTTCATTTAAATTGCAGGCTGATGCGCGACACTGCAACCTGTATATGCCAATGAATCACTGCAATAGAACAAAGTCCAATGTACACATATCATACTACTCAATTACAAGAGGAAAGTAGTCATTTGATAGTTGATGTAGAAGTAAAGAAGATAGCCACGATTGTGAAGAGAGTGAGGCAGACAAGCAGATAGGTGGGCATGCATAGCTGCAAGAATGAGATCACTGTCCGTCACCCCTCCGCCCACTGAGATGCATGCCTTCATAAACAGGAGCAAGCATTGAGTGAGGCACACGAAAACGCACAGGCAGACAGAGAGTCAGTCTGTGGATCGGACAAAGACAGAAATGGGGAGAGGGCTAAAGAGACAGTGAGACACAGAAGGATGTACTACAAAAGTCTCTGTGACTTTGACAATCATCATCATCATCATCATCATCATCTAATGATGACGAGTGCAATTTTATTAATTGATTAATGGGCCAATCCTCGAGGTAATGCAATACGAGGCCGACCCGTGGACGGGGTTGAGCAAGCTCACAGCACCCGTCCTCGCACGAAAAATACAGGTAATTTCATTGGTCTCAGTTTAGAGACCGTTGCAGAAATTACACTGCAAAGAACAGATACTACACATGATCTTAGCTCAGAGAGCCGAGAAGCGATAACCAAGTGACAATGAAAGCCCACATTAATGCATCAATCGCAAACATTGAAGGCGAAACATCATTTGCATGCCTAACATAGTCATCACACGATGCATGCTGATAACCATTGATCGA
>CM068308.1:20090591-20095591 GCA_034768735.1 Schistosoma mekongi | reverse complement strand
CATCATCATCATCATCATCATCATCTAATGATGACGAGTGCAATTTTATTAATTGATTAATGGGCCAATCCTCGAGGTAATGCAATACGAGGCCGACCCGTGGACGGGGTTGAGCAAGCTCACAGCACCCGTCCTCGCACGAAAAATACAGGTAATTTCATTGGTCTCAGTTTAGAGACCGTTGCAGAAATTACACTGCAAAGAACAGATACTACACATGATCTTAGCTCAGAGAGCCGAGAAGCGATAACCAAGTGACAATGAAAGCCCACAATAATGCATCAATCGCAAACATTGAAGGCGAAACATCATTTGCATGCCTAACATAGTCATCACACGATGCATGCTGATAACCATTGATCGATGCATTTCATTTAAATTGCAGGCTGATGCGCGACACTGCAACCTGTATATGCCAATGAATCACTGCAATAGAACAAAGTCCAATGTACACATATCATACTACTCAATTACAAGAGGAAAGTAGTCATTTGATAGTTGATGTAGAAGTAAAGAAGATAGCCACGATTGTGAAGAGAGTGAGGCAGACAAGCAGATAGGTGGGCATGCATAGCTGCAAGAATGAGATCACTGTCCGTCACCCCTCCGCCCACTGAGATGCATGCCTTCATAAACAGGAGCAAGCATTGAGTGAGGCACACGAAAACGCACAGGCAGACAGAGAGTCAGTCTGTGGATCGGACAAAGACAGAAATGGGGAGAGGGCTAAAGAGACAGTGAGACACAGAATGATGTACTACAAAAGTCTCTGTGACTTTGACAATCATCATCATCATCATCATCATCATCATCTAATGATGACGAGTGCAATTTTATTAATTGATTAATGGGCCAATCCTCGAGGTAATGCAATACGAGGCCGACCCGTGGACGGGGTTGAGCAAGCTCACAGCACCCGTCCTCGCACGAAAAATACAGGTAATTTCATTGGTCTCAGTTTAGAGACCGTTGCAGAAATTACACTGCAAAGAACAGATACTACACATGATCTTAGCTCAGAGAGCCGAGAAGCGATAACCAAGTGACGATGAAAGCCCACATAATGCATCAATCGCAAACATTGAAGGCGAAACATCATTTGCATGCCTAACATAGTCATCACACGATGCATGCTGATAACCATTGATCGATGCATTTCATTTAAATTGCAGGCTGATGCGCGACACTGCAACCTGTATATGCCAATGAATCACTGCAATAGAACAAAGTCCAATGTACACATATCATACTACTCAATTACAAGAGGAAAGTAGTCATTTGATAGTTGATGTAGAAGTAAAGAAGATAGCCACGATTGTGAAGAGAGTGAGGCAGACAAGCAGATAGGTGGGCATGCATAGCTGCAAGAATGAGATCACTGTCCGTCACCCCTCCGCCCACTGAGATGCATGCCTTCATAAACAGGAGCAAGCATTGAGTGAGGCACACGAAAACGCACAGGCAGACAGAGAGTCAGTCTGTGGATCGGACAAAGACAGAAATCGGGAGAGGGCTAAAGAGACAGTGAGACACAGAATGATGTACTACAAAAGTCTCTGTGACTTTGACAATCATCATCATCATCATCATCTAATGATGACGAGTGCAATTTTATTAATTGATTAATGGGCCAATCCTCGAGGTAATGCAATACGAGGCCGACCCGTGGACGGGGTTGAGCAAGCTCACAGCACCCGTCCTCGCACGAAAAATACAGGTAATTTCATTGGTCTCAGTTTAGAGACCGTTGCAGAAATTACACTGCAAAGAACAGATACTACACATGATCTTAGCTCAGAGAGCCGAGAAGCGATAACCAAGTGACGATGAAAGCCCACATTAATGCATCAATCGCAACATTGAAGGCGAAACATCATTTGCATGCCTAACATAGTCATCACACGATGCATGCTGATAACCATTGATCGATGCATTTCATTTAAATTGCAGGCTGATGCGCGACACTGCAACCTGTATATGCCAATGAATCACTGCAATAGAACAAAGTCCAATGTACACATATCATACTACTCAATTACAAGAGGAAAGTAGTCATTTGATAGTTGATGTAGAAGTAAAGAAGATAGCCACGATTGTGAAGAGAGTGAGGCAGACAAGCAGATAGGTGGGCATGCATAGCTGCAAGAATGAGATCACTGTCCGTCACCCCTCCGCCCACTGAGATGCATGCCTTCATAAACAGGAGCAAGCATTGAGTGAGGCACACGAAAACGCACAGGCAGACAGAGAGTCAGTCTGTGGATCGGACAAAGACAGAAATGGGGAGAGGGCTAAAGAGACAGTGAGACACAGAAGGATGTACTACAAAAGTCTCTGTGACTTTGACAATCATCATCATCATCATCATCATCTAATGATGACGAGTGCAATTTTATTAATTGATTAATGGGCCAATCCTCGAGGTAATGCAATACGAGGCCGACCCGTGGACGGGGTTGAGCAAGCTCACAGCACCCGTCCTCGCACGAAAAATACAGGTAATTTCATTGGTCTCAGTTTAGAGACCGTTGCAGAAATTACACTGCAAAGAACAGATACTACACATGATCTTAGCTCAGAGAGCCGAGAAGCGATAACCAAGTGACGATGAAAGCCCACAATAATGCATCAATCGCAAACATTGAAGGCGAAACATCATTTGCATGCCTAACATAGTCATCACACGATGCATGCTGATAACCATTGATCGATGCATTTCATTTAAATTGCAGGCTGATGCGCGACACTGCAACCTGTATATGCCAATGAATCACTGCAATAGAACAAAGTCCAATGTACACATATCATACTACTCAATTACAAGAGGAAAGTAGTCATTTGATAGTTGATGTAGAAGTAAAGAAGATAGCCACGATTGTGAAGAGAGTGAGGCAGACAAGCAGATAGTTGGGCATGCATAGCTGCAAGAATGAGATCACTGTCCGTCACCCCTCCGCCCACTGAGATGCATGCCTTCATAAACAGGAGCAAGCATTGAGTGAGGCACACGAAAACGCACAGGCAGACAGAGAGTCAGTCTGTGGATCGGACAAAGACAGAAATCGGGAGAGGGCTAAAGAGACAGTGAGACACAGAATGATGTACTACAAAAGTCTCTGTGACTTTGACAATCATCATCATCATCATCTCATCATCATCATCTAATGATGACGAGTGCAATTTTATTAATGATTAATGGGCCAATCCTCGAGGTAATGCAATACGAGGCCGACCCGTGGACGGGTTGAGCAAGCTCACAGCACCCGTCCTCGCACGAAAATACAGGTAATTTCATTGGTCTCAGTTTAGAGACCGTTGCAGAAATTACACTGCAAAGAACAGATACTACACATGATCTTAGCTCAGAGAGCCGAGAAGCGATAACCAAGTGACGATGAAAGCCCACATTAATGCATCAATCGCAAACATTGAAGGCGAAACATCATTTGCATGCCTAACATAGTCATCACACGATGCATGCTGATAACCATTGATCGATGCATTTCATTTAAATTGCAGGCTGATGCGCGACACTGCAACCTGTATATGCCAATGAATCACTGCAATAGAACAAAGTCCAATGTACACATATCATACTACTCAATTACAAGAGGAAAGTAGTCATTTGATAGTTGATGTAGAAGTAAAGAAGATAGCCACGATTGTGAAGAGAGTGAGGCAGACAAGCAGATAGGTGGGCATGCATAGCTGCAAGAATGAGATCACTGTCCGTCACCCCTCCGCCCACTGAGATGCATGCCTTCATAAACAGGAGCAAGCATTGAGTGAGGCACACGAAAACGCACAGGCAGACAGAGAGTCAGTCTGTGGATCGGACAAAGACAGAAATGGGGAGAGGGCTAAAGAGACAGTGAGACACAGAAGGATGTACTACAAAAGTCTCTGTGACTTTGACAATCATCATCATCATCATCATCATCATCTAATGATGACGAGTGCAATTTTATTAATTGATTAATGGGCCAATCCTCGAGGTAATGCAATACGAGGCCGACCCGTGGACGGGGTTGAGCAAGCTCACAGCACCCGTCCTCGCACGAAAAATACAGGTAATTTCATTGGTCTCAGTTTAGAGACCGTTGCAGAAATTACACTGCAAAGAACAGATACTACACATGATCTTAGCTCAGAGAGCCGAGAAGCGATAACCAAGTGACAATGAAAGCCCACATTAATGCATCAATCGCAAACATTGAAGGCGAAACATCATTTGCATGGCCTAACATAGTCATCACACGATGCATGCTGATAACCATTGATCGATGCATTCATTTAAATTGCAGGCTGATGCGCGACACTGCAACCTGTATATGCCAATGAATCACTTGCAATAGAACAAAGTCCAATGTACACATATCATACTACTCAATTACAAGAGGAACGTAGTCATTTGATAGTTGATGTAGAAGTAAAGAAGATAGCCACGATTGTGAGATGAGTGAGGCAGGACAAGCAGATAGGTGGGCATGCATAGCTGCAAGAATGAGATCACTGTCCGTCACCCCTCCGCCCACTGAGATGCATGCCTTCATAAACAGGAGAAGCATTGAGTGGGCACACGACAACGCACAGGCAGACAGAGAGTCAGTCTGTGGATCGGACAAAGACAGAAATGGGGAGAGGGCTAAAGAGGGCCAGTGAGACACAGAAGGATGTACTACAAAAGTCTCTGTGACTTTGACAATCATCATCATCATCATCATCATCATCATCTAATGATGACGAGTGCAATTTTTATTAATTGATTAATGGGCCAATCCTCGAGGTAATGCAATACGAGGCCGACCCGTGGACGGGGTTGAGCAAGCTCACAGCACCCGTCCTCGCACGAAAAATACAGGTAATTTCATTGGTCTCAGTTTAGAGACCGTTGCAGAAATTACACTGCAAAGAACAGATACTACACATGATCTTAGCTCAGAGAGCCGAGAAGCGATAACCAAGTGACGATGAAAGCCCACATTAATGCATCAATCGCA
>CM068308.1:19896392-20090491 GCA_034768735.1 Schistosoma mekongi | reverse complement strand
AGCCAAATTCAGGTAACTGTCTGTTTCTCGCAAGCACCAACTTTAAACATAGGGAAAGACATCAGTTGGCATGGCGACCTCTACAATCAACCCAACGCTGGACTCAAATAGACCACATTGCCATCAGCCATCGTTGGAGAGGCTCGGTAGAAGACCGCCGCTCATTTTGGAGTACATGTTTATATTCAAACCATGCTTCAGTACGAGCACGCATTAGTTTGCGTCTCACTGGACGCAAAAGATCCACGGTAGGGGATCCCTTTCAAAGTTCAACTTAATGATGAAAATTCAAGAATACATTGCAGGAACAACTAGGAAACCAATTAGCCAACTACGTAAGCTGTACCCATCCCGAGCCAGCTGGGAATGATATCCAAAATGTTGTTGAAACAGCAGTAATATTTGCTGGAGTATTAAACAAAAGGTCAAGAATTCGGCTACATCTACTGAACTAGTAGGTGCTTGTCAACTCATCCTGTTTGGCTCTGAACGCAATGGGGGGCTAGGGCAAGTTAAACACAGGCTGGTTGAAAGCTTATGTAGTGATCGTGAGCGATGGTGGGTGACGAAAGTTAAAGAGATGGAAAAGACAGCATCAATGGGCAGCAGTAGGCAACTGCTCAGACTTGTCAAGGGAACGGGTATCAGAAATCCGACTGTAAGTAAAACAATCTCGGAAACAGATGGGACCATTATTGAATGTCAATCCAGAAGGTTGGATAGATAGGTAGAACACTTTAGGGAACAGTTCAATTGGCCCTCGGCTGTAGAATCCAAACTAAGTCAGTTTGGATTGAAGAATAACTGTCGAGATTGGTTTAGATACGCGTACTCTTTCCCAGTAGAAATTCAGAACAAATGGTTGGGTGAGAAACGGTTCTATGTAAAATTATTTATACAAAGTACATTATTACCTAAACAAATGTCACCACCAGTTATTCAACCCAAATTTATCCCAAAGATTGGAATAATCAATTCAGTTTTAAGAAATAAACAAGGTTATTTTATCCTTACGGGATAGATCAAGTATTGCTTGTCCAGAGAGTAAGGTCTAAATTTGTTACAACAAAATAATACAAGTTCTGGAAGTGTGCGTCAATCCACAATCAAAAAATGCACAAACCCAGTCAATTCAAGCAATACGGTCCAGAGGAAGAACGAACCAATATGGCAGCAGCCAATCCAAAGTCCAGTAAAACAAAATATATAGAATCCATGAGAATAATAGAAATCCGGTAGAAACTCAAGGGAAAAACAACCATTACAATGAAAATAAATAGCAACTAACTGGAAAAAGTCATTAAAATTCATAGCCAAGTGGAATAAGAGGAATAAATGTAGTTTTAAACACAAAACAACGAAATACAATGGGAAAAATGCTACTTGGAGGGATTTTCACACAGAATCATCAGAAAGGATCTTACATCGGCCTCATCCCAGTCACCCACCATCCTCAAGCAATCTGAATGGCAAATTATTAATAATAATAATTTATTCTCAAGTAACAATTTGTACATGAGAGCATGCCAGTTTACAGGCATGATCTGAATGATATAAGTTTACATACATACAAGTATTTCGACGAAGTTTTAGTGTCAGGAATTTTCTAGGTATAAAGATATGCATTGAGAAACAAACCAATTGCAACAAATTTCACAGTATTAGGACACCATTTATATGTGTTGTAGCATGGTGCATATATGAAAAAGTCCCGCGCGCTCCTTGACCCATGCGTTACAGTTCCAAAAAAACGGCTAAGGGTTAGCAGATTGGATCACTGTGCATGTTCAGACGCGAGATAGGAGCAAGGGTACTTGAAACTTGGGTGTTGAGGAGAAGGCAATAGTTTTGTGCCAATAAGTTCCATATTTATCTTGCACATAATTTTCTGCAACTAGAGGAAAGACAAAAGAAGGAAGAACACAAAACAACAGCACTGGTATTCCGGGGTTAACAAAACTAATGGGCAGGATTAGTAATTATACTTCCAACATGCCACTTATGCTTATAGGCTGATTAAAATGGAAGAATACTATCATATGACCAAGACAGGTGAGTGGTGCTCACACGTTCAGAGTCCCTATTATTTCGCTAGTGGAGTAAGAAACAATAGTTGGTGTGAACATTTTTAACGAGATTTCAGAAGAGATGAAGTTACTAACATGCCGTACAAATAAAGGAAGTGAATCTGTTTCCCGAATGGCTTGAGGCAAATGGTTCCAGATTCTCGAGAATTTATTTGTAAAATAATTCATATAAAGAGCAGATTTAGATTGCGATATTTTTATTTTCGAGGCTGAATTGCGTAAGTTATAGCAAGAGGGTTCCTCGAGCTGGATTGTATTAGGCGATGAAAACGCTAATTTGTTTAATATTTTATAAAAGAAGATTAGGTTTAATTTTAGCCGTCGCCTCCATAAGGTATCTAGTCCTAACTTAGTGCATCTAGTTTTATAGTCTAGAGTACGATCAGCCTCAAGAATACGAAGAGTAAAGCGACGTTGCACAGACTCCAGTCTGAGTTTATCCCTAATGGAAACATTACTGAGAATAAAGGTGCAGTATTCTAGCAAAGGTCTGACACAAACTTTATATAGCAGAATACGAGAATCGTTGCTATAAAAGTTACGTAGTATACAACCTAGTAGTCGATGTGACTTAGATGTCTGCATATTGACCTGTTCTGTAAAAGACAGGTTATGAGAGTACCTTAGTCCTAAGTCAACTACTGACTGAAGCCTAGATAACTTACTGTCGTTTATGGAGAGATCAAAATTGAGGCGCTTATCCCCAAAACATATCCAACCACACTTAGAAGCATTAAGATCCAACTTCCATTTTGAGCACCATACTGCGACCTTGTTAAGCTCGGTAGTGACTCCACTGAATGTGTGCAAATTCTTGAGGGGGGAATGAGTACACTATTTTTAGATCATCTGCGTATAAAAAGGGTCTACCCATGCTAAAGCATTTGCATATATCATTTATGCAAGCTATAAAGAGCAATGGGCCCAAGACACTTCCTTGTATGACACCACTTGTAACCGGTTCGGCCTTCGAAAGAGTGGAATTAATTTTAACTATTTGATGTCTATTACTGAGGAAAGAGTTTAACCATGCAAGTAATGGATTCCTAATCCCATAAGAGGAGAGTTTGCCTACAAGAAGCTTGTGGTTAACCATATCAAAGGCTTTAGATATGTCTAAGTATAATACTAATACCAAGTGCCCAAGGCTTCGTTTGGTGAAAACTAAATTAAAGAATTCAAAGTGACAAGTCATACAGGACCTCGTTTTGAGGAAACCATGTTGGGAATTAAATATGAGTTTTTCGGAGAGTAAATAATCAGACATTTGATCGCATACTATTTTTTCCATTATTCTAGAGATAACCGGGGTGATATTTATAGGCCTATAGTTATGCAGGTTTGTCCTGTCACCTGATTTATATCGAGGGCATATGTATGAGGTTTTCCATTGATTAGGGTAAGATCCTGTTGTTAATGAAAGGTCAAACAGTTTTAATAGGATTAATGGTAAATTAGGTCCTCCGAGTTTGAAGTAAATGGATGCTATGCCATCTACTCCATAGCTACTTGACGTCCTAAGTGAGTTTATGGATTTACAAATATTATCATAAGTGAAGGTAACGGACTCCATATGGTTTGTAGCTGAGTTAATAATGTCTACCTCATTGTCATCCTGGGGTATACCTCTATTAGCGAAGAAATCGCTGAACAGGTTGGTTATGATATTATGGTTGGTAATCATTAATCCATCTCGTAAAATGCAAGGGGTATCACTATTCCGAGAAGGTTTGAGACGTTTATTGAACAGCCGTACCAAGTTTTGTACCTTGGAGCTACTGTGCATTGCTGATAATTCTTCGTTAATCGCCTTTAACCTGTGGACTTCTTTTACTTGGTTGAAGGTCATGGTAATTTCCATAAGTGCTGAGAAGTCATTTGACTTATGATAACTCTTCTGTAAACGTCTTAGCTTCTTACGGTAATGAAGTGGTATATACAAATCATTTGATTTAATTATATTGCTTAGTTTGATAGGTGCAATCGTATCTAAGCATGAGTTATTAATTTGATAAAAAATATCTAGTGCATCTGTAAGACTACTAGACAAGAAAAAATTTTCCCAGTCGGAACAACTTAGAAGGGTGTGCAGAAGATTCCAGTCAACATTTTTATAATTTCGATATTGTCTGGTTTTTTGTAATTTATGAATACTAGAGTGTCTGAAATCAAAAGGAAGAGCGCATAGAACCATTTTGTGGTCACTGCTTTCGAGCTCTTTGCTGACTTGAAGTGACAGAGGAGTGACATCATGACAGAAAACTAGGTCAAGAATGTTATGATGTCTAGTGGGAGTGTGTACACACTGTGTCCAGCAGTGCATGTCTAATGTAGCAAGAAGGTTTTCTTCATCGTATGACAGTCCTCTGCCAACATTCCAGTCTATCCTAGGAAGGTTAAAGTCTCCTGCAATGACTTTCGCATTATAAGTGAGAGCAGAGGTATGTATAAAAGCATTAATAATGTTATTATCTACAGTAGTCGAGGTGCTAGGAGTTCTGTATATACAACCAAAGAGTAAACTATAGTCCGGGGTATTGACTGATATCCAGACCGACTCTGGTACCTTACCGAGTATTTCGTCATCGATTTTGTTGGATGGCAAACAAACATTTACGTATATTAGACAACCACCACCCCGTTTATATTCTCTATTGCCGCGATATAAGATATAGTCCTGAATGGCTAATTCTGAGTCAGTAATTGAGGAGGAACACCATGTTTCTGTGATAAATATTAAAGAAGGTTTAGCTAATAAGGCTATAGTTCTTAGGGTTTATATTTTATTAAGAAGTGAGCGGGCGTTAATTACTAAAAAGTTTAGAAATGAAGAGTGAATTGTGAAGAATCGAATAAGATCTTTATCTAAGTCGTTCGTGTTTCGTATAACTAGATGTTGGTTTGAAAAGGCAGTCTGACTGTTTGAGCTAATGTCTGGGCAAGCTGTATTGCTAAGGGGACTAATGACTGCCTGATCCCAAAAAAATTATTATAGTATTCAGAGATATTAGGATGTTCAGAGCAGTTTGAGTTAGGCAACATGGCAGCTCGTTGATGATGTGCATAAATTGGAGGATGTCCTAGCAACCCACCATGAGCATAATTATAATCAAAATAGTGAGGAGGAAGAGAAGAACCACTTACACGATCTGAATAGGCGTATGGTGAGGGGTTACTAAGGCTTAGAGCATACTGGTGTGTATTTGGCGCCCTAGAATTTCTTACAAAGCTATTTGCGACAGGGTAATAAAATGTGTCATGTACTCGTTCGCCGCTTGGTTTACGCTGGTATTTAAATGCGCTGTGTTTTAATTGGTTACGTACAACCTGTGGGCGCTTACGACCTTCAGTACTACTGAGTCGATTACTATTAGGCAATGAGGCCTTATAACCCGCCTTGCCATATAATGATGTGGTAGGCATAGTAGCGTTGTGCTCTCTTTGTGTAGATGAGATCATAGAACCTTCCTTGGAGCTTATCTTTCGTTTCGATGATCTCTTTGTCTCGTTTTACATTATACCTAAGTTGTTTAGTGGGCTAATCGTGGCCTTTACTTGTACTTTGGGAGTTTGCATTTTGTCACCTAATGAAGCACTAGAGATCCTAATATTACTGGAGGTCGTGTGGTCTAAATCTATATCATCCAAGAGGTGGTTGTCAGAGGTTTGACCTGTAATTTCTTCGGCTGTATGTTGATAAGTATTATCATCATGGGATTCCGTAGCCGTGCTAAGTGGTGTAGTCAGACATTTTACATCAGTGGTGTTCTGCTCAACTTTACCTAAGTGCGAAGTATCTAGTCTCTTATGTCTCTGGATTACAGTCTTATCCTCAACTACACGAGCATTTTCATACTTGGTAGTTGCGGTTATTAGCTGTTCAGCCCGTTTTAACTTATCTGCTGCCGACTGAGAATCAAGGCGGAAGAGAATGGGGCATGAGTACTTCTGGTGTTTTTTGTTAAGGCGAAGGCATTGACAAGAATAATCTGAGAGACTAGCTGCTTTAAGTATAGAATGCCTAACGGTTCTCAGCGGTGCCTTATCCGGTATATTGTAGACAATCACATTCTGACGGGATATCATACGTTTAGTTACCTCTGTAGCAATGAAGTCTATAACTGTTGATACTTTCGAAACGTCTTCAAGTACAGGTGGATTTGCGTCCCTCGTCAGTAGCAGCTTAAGAGGCGACAAGGTGTCAAGTTCTTGCTTAACGCCACAAACTAATGCTGAGAATGACTCCACCTGAGAACGCATTTCTGCTAGCTGCTGAGTAAGATGTTGTAGTTCGCATCTAGCCTTCTCGAGGCTACCGTTTTGTAGCATAGATGTGTAATCCATATCAGATATTTTCGGCAATTGAATCACTGGTGTGAAATCTAGCATTACTGGGTCTGTCAAACCCGGGGTCACAAGACTAGAAGGTTGCTCGATAGTGGAGTTGTTATCAACTGAGCACTGCGGGCTTTGACGAACTCGTTTTTTAGAGATACGACCCATAATTAAATAATTATAGTCAATATTAGCTAGTAGAGGTATTAGCTTTGACCAAAACGGACAAGTGTAATGATAATTAGCCTTCTATGGAAAACACACAAATAGTTACCACAAAAGTTGAACGTACCGCTCAAGTATTGGTCTCCCCAAGCGTCAGTGAGATTGATAGGACCATAGGGAATCTAAAGCGTGAAAGAGCAGTACGACCTGGTAGATTAGCTCTTTCAGTGAGACGAATATATCTAAGTGAGTATTCTTAGAACATTTTCTTTTATAAAACAGAATAAATTTCTCAAATATTTCCGAAAAATAACATGTTTGCGGTGCCGTCATTTATCAGTATCATGATTTTGTCATTTTTTAAAACACAGCTTTGTGCTTTGTTCTTTCGGTATCGCAATGCATTTGTTTATTTTGTACATTTTTATTTGAAACCGCAGTCTGTTTAACAACGCATTGGTCTCGCATCCTTCAGCCAGTCACTTTATGTCATCAAGTTTTTTTTGTCTGATTCGACTGTCACCAGTGATTTACATTCGTCGCCTGGAACAAATGATATGTCTAGTCTGCTATGGAAAACTGGTTTTAATCGTGTTCGGGGCTTTACTCAACAACTATATACAGATTCTGTGGAATCCGCTCAACGTGCCCGACTTGCATATGAAGCTAGAGTGAGTTGTGAAGTATATATTGAACTTCTTGCTTCTGCATATACCATTACCAAGATGAAGCTTGATAATTTCAAATAAATTGAGCATTGGATAGGTTGTTTATAAAATAAGTAATATATATTTGTAAAATTCCAATAAGTAGAACTTTAAATTTCTGACCTTAGTGCAAGTCGTTTTTACAGAGAAATGAATAACCGAATTGAATTAACACAAGATCAAGTGATGCGATTAAACATACATACAATTTCTATTTTTAGTTCACATATTTACCTTTCACATCACACTAACATATGCATACATATCTCACTTCAAATCACCTTGGCCTAGATGACTTGGCATGACATGATCAACCTAGCATTTTAATTGTGCGAACTTATTTTGATTTATAATAATAATAATAATAATAAGTTTGTTACATAGCATTATTTAATCTTGTGATAATTCGATTCGACTATTCATTTCTCTTAAAAAACGACTTGCACTAAGCCCAAAAACGTCAGAAATTTAAAGTTCTACTCATTGGAACTTTACATTTAAATATTACTCATTTTGCTCTCTTACTGTTTCTAATGAGGTGAATCCAGTATTCAGATCATGCCTGTAAACTGGCATGCTCTCATGTACAAATTGTTACTTGAGAATAAATTATATTATTATTATTATTATTATTATTATTATTATTATATTATTATTATTATATTATTATTATTATATTATTATTATTATTATTATTATTATATTATTATTATTATTATATTATTATTATTATTATATTATTATTATTATTATATTATTATTATTATATTATTATTATTATTATATTATTATTATTATTATTATTATATTATTATTATTATTATTATATTATTATTATTATATTATTATTATTATATTATTATTATTATTATATTATTATTATTATTATTATATTATTATTATTATATTATTATTATTATTATATTATTATTATTATTATTATATTATTATTATTATATTATTATTATTATATTATTATTATTATATTATTATTATTATATTATTATTATTATATTATTATTATTATTATATTATTATTATTATATTATTATTATTATTATATTATTATTATTATATTATTATTATTATTATATTATTATTATTATTATTATATTATTATTATTATATTATTATTATTTGATCAAGTTACGTTTGTCGTTTAACCAGTGCAACGTCTGACGACTGAACCAACCAGTACGAATGAGAATATATCAGAAGGATAAGTCGGATTGGATCGTAAGTGGAGCGTCAAATAGCAACGTCTAGGCTGGCTAACTAGAGGTAGAGATGTTTCCCACGTAGCATCTTGATGTGTCATGATCTGGTGGTGTTGCATGTAAAATGTCGACAACACCCATATGAATTAAAAATGTTCTTAAATATTTTTAAGAATTCAAAAATGTGTAAAATGCATATCACAAAATGAAGAAATTTTATGCTATTTCCTGTTCTTCTTTAAAAAACTTTACAATACGTAGGAAGTGGAAAATTAGTAGAGAATCAATAAATATAATATTCGTTCAGGTGTTCTGGAAATTGTGCATTTCTACTAGAACGTGTAGCTCACTGCGTTTTAGAGCTCTTCTAAGTTTTCACTTGCATGTTGGTCTTTACTTGACGCGTGGTGACTTCGTTCATGCCAAGTTCCGAGGGGATTGTGGCAAATTCAACACTTTAAGATTTACCTTCTAAGTAGGCTACTTTGAGGAGGTAAATGCTGACATTCTCCTCCTGACCATTCTTGTCGATCGTATAGTACTCTGTTTCTCATTTCAAGACCTTGTATCGTCCTTCGTAAGTTGCGTCGAAAAGTCGGCGCTAAGCCTCATGACGTGCAAAAAGATGTGTACTATATTTTAAGGCGGGTTAGATAAAAGAGTCTGTCGATTGTTGTGGAGTTTGAACTGGCTTGACTGAACACAGCATTTGTAAGCCGGTTCACGTAAGAATTAAGATTTAAGTTTGTCTAGGTGGGAGCGGTTTCCATGAGCTTACCTGGTAGTCGAAGAGTCGTTCCATATACAAATTTAGCAACGCTGAATTCAACATCTTTCACACTGCTGTGAATTTCGAGTAAGACTAGTGGTTAAGCGTCTGTCCACTGCGGGATGTTGGCAGCTAAAAGTGATGCTCTCAACTGTCCTAGCAAATCAAAGTGGACGTGGTCGAATCGATCGTCGGGAGTTGGGAAAAATTTAAGATGGCATTTGTTATGCTGAATTACTTTGTTCTCTTGGCAGGCCACACAGAAGCAGGTCCATTCCTTGATGTCCTTATTAATCTTAGGCCAGCAGGATCTCTGGGCAATCAGTTTAGGCGTAACACGAACACCAGGATGAGAGAGGTAGGGCAATCTGTCAAAGATGATTCGTCGATAACTCTTATGGACGATTGGACGGGCTGTACCTGTAGAAGAACCACAAATTAAAGTGGTCTTACCTTTTCCGACTGTCTTTGTTTGCAGTTTGAGCGTTGTTGTGGATAGCTAGTGGTGAAGATCATTGTCTTCATTTTAAAGTCGAGCTAGTTTAACAAGGTCGATTCCTTGGATACGATTCATGGAGTGCATTCGCGATAAGGCGTCGACAACTGCATTATTAATTCCAGATATATTGTCGTATTTCAGTAGAGAACTGGGAAATGTAGTCTAGATGATGCGACTCTCGTGGAGAGTACTTATTTGAAGATGACTTCATAGAAAACGTCAGTGGTTTATGGTCAGTAAATATTGTAAATTCCCGGCCTTCGATGGAATGTTGAAAATGTTGTGAAGAGCAGTACGTGGCTAACAGTTCACGTCCAAACGTGTTTTATCTCTATTTGGTATCTTTTAATCGTTTTGAGAAGAACGCTGAAGGTTGCAAAGCTTGGCCAATCGATTGTTGCCGAAAACTGCACCAATGGCTGAGTCAAATACTTTTGGGGTTGTATACTGTTAGCATTGATAGTATGTCCCAGGAGGTCCAACTAGGTTGTTCCAACTTGGCTTTCACGTATATTTATGGTAACTCCATAATGTTGTAGTCTTCTAAAGGCTGTGTCCAAATGTTTCATATGTTGCTTCATCTGTTCTTTCTATCAATCAGTAGTCACCGTATGCATGAACATATTCGGGCCGCAGAACACGTCATCGACGAAATCCTGGAATGTTGACACTGCCTTCCTCAACCCAAAAAGCATTCGGAGGAATTCGCAAATACCAAATAATAATAATAATAATAATTTATTTCCTGGATATCAGGAGCAAGCCATTTTTACAGGCAAGATCAACAATAACATATCAGATAGTTGAAATGGTTCAAGTGTTATGCAGACTTATTATACAATGATGTACAGAGATATTGGAATGATAAACTTTGTTTTAAACTGGTATTTATCTCGACTTTAAAATGAAGACAATGATCTTCACCACTAGCTATCCACAACAACGCTCAAACTGCAAACAAAGACAGTCGGAAAAGGTAAGACCACTTTAATTTGTGGTTCTTCTACAGGTACAGCCCGTCCAATCGTCCATAAGAGTTATCGACGAATCATCTTTGACAGATTGCCCTACCTCTCTCATCCTGGTGTTCGTGTTACGCCTAAACTGATTGCCCAGAGATCCTGCTGGCCTAAGATTAATAAGGACATCAAGGAATGGACCTGCTTCTGTGTGGCCTGCCAAGAGAACAAAGTAATTCAGCATAACAAATGCCATCTTAAATTTTTCCCAACTCCCGACGATCGATTCGACCACGTCCACTTTGATTTGCTAGGACAGTTGAGAGCATCACTTTTAGCTGCCAACATCCCGCAGTGGACAGACGCTTAACCACTAGTCTTACTCGAAATTCACAGCAGTGTGAAAGATGTTGAATTCAGCGTTGCTAAATTTGTATATGGAACGACTCTTCGACTACCAGGTAAGCTCATGGAAACCGCTCCCACCTAGACAAACTTAAATCTTAATTCTTACGTGAACCGGCTTACAAATGCTGTGTTCAGTCAAGCCAGTTCAAACTCCACAACAATCGACAGACTCTTTTATCTAACCCGCCTTAAAATATAGTACACATCTTTTTGCACGTCATGAGGCTTAGCGCCGACTTTTCGACGCAACTTACGAAGGACGATACAAGGTCTTGAAATGAGAAACAGAGTACTATACGATCGACAAGAATGGTCAGGAGGAGAATGTCAGCATTTACCTCCTCAAAGTAGCCTACTTAGAAGGTAAATCTTAAAGTGTTGAATTTGCCACAATCCCCTCGGAACTTGGCATGAACGAAGTCACCACGCGTCAAGTAAAGACCAACATGCAAGTGAAAACTTAGAAGAGCTCTAAAACGCAGTGAGCTACACGTTCTAGTAGAAATGCACAATTTCCAGAACACCTGAACGAATATTATATTTATTGATTCTCTACTAATTTTCCACTTCCTACGTATTGTAAAGTTTTTTAAAGAAGAACAGGAAATAGCATAAAATTTCTTCATTTTGTGATATGCATTTTACACATTTTTGAATTCTTAAAAATATTTAAGAACATTTTTAATTCATATGGGTGTTGTCGACATTTTACATGCAACACCACCAGATCATGACACATCAAGATGCTACGTGGGAAACATCTCTACCTCTAGTTAGCCAGCCTAGACGTTGCTATCCCATTGACGCTCCACTTACGATCCAATCCGACTTATCCTTCTGATATATTCTCATTCGTACTGGTTGGTTCAGTCGTCAGACGTTGCACTGGTTAAACGACAAACGTAACTGATCATATACTAATAATAATAATAATAATATAGTGCAGTCGTTTTTAAGAGAAATGAATAGTCGAATCGAATTATCACAAGATGAAATAATGCTAGTGTAACAAACTTATTATTATTATTATTATTATAAATCAAAATAAGTTCGCACAATTAAAATGCTAGGTTGATCATGTCATCCAAGTCATCTAGGCCAGGTGATTTGAAGTGAGATATGTATGCATAGTTTAGGGTGATGTGGAAAGGTAAAGTATGTGACTAAAATAGAAATTGTATGTATTTAAATCGCATCACTTGATCTTTGTGTTAATATAATAATAATACTAATAATTTATTCTCAAGTAACAATTTGTACATGAGAGCATGCCAGTTTACAGGCATGATCTGAATACTGGATTCACCCATTAGAACACAGTAAGAGAGCAAAATGAGTAATATTTAAATGTAAAGTTCCAATGAGTAGAACTTTAAATTTCTGACGTTTTTGGCTTAGTGCAAGTCGTTTTTTAAGAGAAATGAATAGTCGAATCGAATTATCCTACAAGATTTAAATAATGCAATGCTATGTAACAAACTTATTATTATTATTATTATTATAAATCAAAATAAGTTCGCACAATTAAAATGCTAGGTTGATCATGTCATGCCAAGTCATCTAGGCCAAGGTGATTTGAAGTGAGATATGTATGCATATGTTAGTGTGATGTGAAAGGTAAATATGTGAACTAAAAATAGAAATTGTATGTATGTTTAATCGCATCACTTGATCTTGTGTTAATTCAATTCGGTTATTCATTTCTCTGTAAAAACGACTTGCACTAAGGTCAGAAATTTAAAGTTCTACTTATTGGAATTTTACAAATATATATTACTTATTTTATAAACAACCTATCCAATGCTCAATTTATTTGAAATTATCAAGCTTCATCTTGGTAATGGTATATGCAGAAGCAAGAAGTTCAATATATACTTCACAACTCACTCTAGCTTCATATGCAAGTCGGGCACGTTGAGCGGATTCCACAGAATCTGTATATAGTTGTTGAGTAAAGCCCCGAACACGATTAAAACCAGTTTTCCATAGCAGACTAGACATATCATTTGTTCCAGGCGACGAATGTAAATCACTGGTGACAGTCGAATCAGACAAAAAAACTTGATGACATAAAGTGACTGGCTGAAGGATGCGAGACCAATGCGTTGTTAAACAGACTGCGGTTTCAAATAAAAATGTACAAAATAAACAAATGCATTGCGATACCGAAAGAACAAAGCACAAAGCTGTGTTTTAAAAAATGACAAAATCATGATACTGATAAATGACGGCACCGCAAACATGTTATTTTTCGGAAATATTTGAGAAATTTATTCTGTTTTATAAAAGAAAATGTTCTAAGAATACTCACTTAGATATATTCGTCTCACTGAAAGAGCTAATCTACCAGGTCGTACTGCTCTTTCACGCTTTAGATTCCCTATGGTCCTATCAATCTCACTGACGCTTGGGGAGACCAATACTATTTGCCATTCAGATTGCTTGAGGATGGTGGGTGACTGGGATGAGGCCGATGTAAGATCCTTTCTGATGATTCTGTGTGAAAATCCCTCCAAGTAGCATTTTTCCCATTGTATTTCGTTGTTTTGTGTTTAAAACTACATTTATTCCTCTTATTCCACTTGGCTATGAATTTTAATGACTTTTTCCAGTTAGTTGCTATTTATTTTCATTGTAATGGTTGTTTTTCCCTTGAGTTTCTACCGGATTTCTATTATTCTCATGGATTCTATATATTTTGTTTTACTGGACTTTGGATTGGCTGCTGCCATATTGGTTCGTTCTTCCTCTGGACCGTATTGCTTGAATTGACTGGGTTTGTGCATTTTTTGATTGTGGATTGACGCACACTTCCAGAACTTGTATTATTTTGTTGTAACAAATTTAGACCTTACTCTCTGGACAAGCAATACTTGATCTATCCCGTAAGGATAAAATAACCTTCTTGTTTATTTCTTAAAACTGAATTGATTATTCCAATCTTTGGGACAAATTTGGGTTGAATAACTGGTGGTGACATTTGTTTAGGTAATAATGTACTTTGTATAAATAATTTTACATAGAACCGTTTCTCACCCAACCATTTGTTCTGAATTTCTACTGGGAAAGAGTACGCGTATCTAAACCAATCTCGACAGTTATTCTTCAATCCAAACTGACTTAGTTTGGATTCTACAGCCGAGGGCCAATTGAACTGTTCCCTAAAGTGTTCTACCTATCTATCCAACCTTCTGGATTGACATTCAATAATGGTCCCATCTGTTTCCGAGATTGTTTTACTTACAGTCGGATTTCTGATACCCGTTCCCTTGACAAGTCTGAGCAGTTGCCTACTGCTGCCCATTGATGCTGTCTTTTCCATCTCTTTAACTTTCGTCACCCACCATCGCTCACGATCACTACATAAGCTTTCAACCAGCCTGTGTTTAACTTGCCCTAGCCCCCCATTGCGTTCAGAGCCAAACAGGATGAGTTGACAAGCACCTACTAGTTCAGTAGATGTAGCCGAATTCTTGACCTTTTGTTTAATACTCCAGCAAATATTACTGCTGTTTCAACAACATTTTGGATATCATTCCCAGCTGGCTCGGGATGGGTACAGCTTACGTAGTTGGCTAATTGGTTTCCTAGTTGTTCCTGCAATGTATTCTTGAATTTTCATCATTAAGTTGAACTTTGAAAGGGATCCCCTACCGTGGATCTTTTGCGTCCAGTGAGACGCAAACTAATGCGTGCTCGTACTGAAGCATGGTTTGAATATAAACATGTACTCCAAAATGAGCGGCGGTCTTCTACCGAGCCTCTCCAACGATGGCTGATGGCAATGTGGTCTATTTGAGTCCAGCGTTGGGTTGATTGTAGAGGTCGCCATGCCAACTGATGTCTTTCCCTATGTTTAAAGTTGGTGCTTGCGAGAAACAGACAGTTACCTGAATTTGGCTGTAATAATCGATCGCCATTATCTGCTCGTTGAGGCTCGACACCATAGGATCCACGTATGTGTCTTTCGGTTTTGGTTAGTCACTTCCTGGCTGTCCATACCATGGAACGATATTACATCACGAGGTACCTGAAAATGAAACTGGATTAGTATTGGTCATAGTAACTCGGGAGCGCTATCGCAGAGCCCAAGGAGCAACTACTTGAGGTTGATCACGCACAACCTTGTTATGGAAAGTTTTCTAAGTGTTAGCTCCGTTCTTTAGAAGACGTTACCGGCGTTGACGGAAATCCGTGGAGTGAGGTGGGGTATGACATTTTTTACGGTCGGTCTTTTCTAACTCTTTCCTTTGTGGGAAGGCAGCGTGGTTTCAGACTTTGGTTATCCGAGAGAAACACCTCACTGCTGTCACACCTCGCAGCAGTCAGCAGTACGACTTCGCCCTCAGATCTTAGGTTGCTGCCTTTAGTCTTATCTCTTTTCAGAAGACTTGCTCGGCATGGTAGGACCTCGAAGAAACATGCGTTCCAGCCAATATAGTTCGTCTCGATAGGCAAACCCGACCACCACGTTAAGGTGGCAACTACGGTCGGGTATGGCGACATAGACTCAAATAGATACAAGTTAATGTGATACTCAACAAGAGGTCATGATATACCTGTTGTCCACCATAGATGTCTTAAGTTTTCATGATCAAGTTTAGGTTCATCTGCTCCCACAAACATTTTTTCTATATCCGCATAAATAGTCACAGATTCTCTCCAAAATTGTAACAGTATATGCTTTAACTCATCAATGGTGTCCGGCCCTTATTAAATCATGTCATTTAAGGAAACTTCTGCGGGTCTGACAACATAATCAAAAACCACCCTTACTTTTACTGGCTTTTCCGAATTTATCACTGCATGATAAGGTATATGCCATAGAGGGACGGTGTTCTATTTGAGTCCAGCGTTGGGTTGATTGTAGAGGTCGCCATGCCAACTGATGTCTTTCCCTATGTTTAAAGTTGGTGCTTGCGAGAAACAGACAGTTACCTGAATTTGGCTGTAATAATCGATCGCCATTATCTGCTCGTTGAGGCTCGACACCATAGGATCCACGTATGTGTCTTTCGGTTTTGGTTAGTCACTTCCTGGCTGTCCATACCATGGAACGATATTACATCACGAGGTACCTGAAAATGAAACTGGATTAGTATTGGTCATAGTAACTCGGGAGCGCTATCGCAGAGCCCAAGGAGCAACTACTTGAGGTTGATTGTAGAGGTCGCCATGCCAACTGATGTCTTTCCCTATGTTTAAAGTTGGTGCTTGCGAGAAACAGACAGTTACCTGAATTTGGCTGTAATAATCGATCGCCATTATCTGCTCGTTGAGGCTCGACACCATAGGATCCACGTATGTGTCTTTCGGTTTTGGTTAGTCACTTCCTGGCTGTCCATACCATGGAACGATATTACATCACGAGGTACCTGAAAATGAAACTGGATTAGTATTGGTCATAGTAACTCGGGAGCGCTATCGCAGAGCCCAAGGAGCAACTACTTGAGGTTGATCACGCACAACCTTGTTATGGAAAGTTTTCTAAGTGTTAGCTCCGTTCTTTAGAAGACGTTACCGGCGTTGACGGAAATCCGTGGAGTGAGGTGGGGTATGACATTTTTTACGGTCGGTCTTTTCTAACTCTTTCCTTTGTGGGAAGGCAGCGTGGTTTCAGACTTTGGTTATCCGAGAGAAACACCTCACTGCTGTCACACCTCGCAGCAGTCAGCAGTACGACTTCGCCCTCAGATCTTAGGTTGCTGCCTTTAGTCTTATCTCTTTTCAGAAGACTTGCTCGGCATGGTAGGACCTCGAAGAAACATGCGTTCCAGCCAATATAGTTCGTCTCGATAGGCAAACCCGACCACCACGTTAAGGTGGCAACTACGGTCGGGTATGGCGACATAGACTCAAATAGATACAAGTTAATGTGATACTCAACAAGAGGTCATGATATACCTGTTGTCCACCATAGATGTCTTAAGTTTTCATGATCAAGTTTAGGTTCATCTGCTCCCACAAACATTTTTTCTATATCCGCATAAATAGTCACAGATTCTCTCCAAAATTGTAACAGTATATGCTTTAACTCATCAATGGTGTCCGGCCCTTATTAAATCATGTCATTTAAGGAAACTTCTGCGGGTCTGACAACATAATCAAAAACCACCCTTACTTTTACTGGCTTTTCCGAATTTATCACTGCATGATAAGGTATATGCCATAGAGGGACGGTGTTCTATTTGACGTTGTATTTCTATGACCTCCGCTTAGCCCTTAATAATAATAATAATATTTGCAGCACTCTTGATATACCCGTCGTCTTTCAGCGGCCTACGCGCCAAAACCTATAATCTATATCTTGCTGTTTCATAATTTTATGTTTTCATACTTACATCCCTCCTTCATGGACTCGGAACAACAAAATGACCATTGACAAATTACGATCTCACATCCATGGTCTTGATGGCAATTATGTTATCCACTGATATACATTTATCACTTGAATACATGTAAAAATACTCCCACGTAATAAGGCCTTCGTAGTTGGTTCTTAACAAGTGTCAACGGAGATGGCCTGATGACAACATTGAATGTTGTTTGCTTGAATTATCATCCTTTGTTGGACACCCATAATTTCTGATTTGGTTAGCTATTAATATCGTGCAACAAAGAGATAGCGAATATACGTTCAGAAGTACAATATATTGCTTGTTAATTTACTATCTCAGACTTGTTTATATCTTATCAAAGTCAGTGTTGCAGCTGCAAACGTTGTATTACCAGGTATTTCGGTTATTTTGTATGATGTAAGCCTACAGTCACGCATTTTTGCCGTTGATCTGACTTTTGGGATGAGAATAATTAGTATTCTAAAGGCCTGCTACCGTGACAAATCAGGCTTATTAGAATACTTTGTTCGACAACAAACATGATTCACGACTCTTTCTAAATTTACAATATGATATGGGGCCGACGACTACGCTCCAATAATGTTTTTTGTAGCGTATGGCCGTTTCATGCTCTTCAACCCTTGCTCCTACACAGTGTAATTAGAGTACTTTGCAACCAATAGTAGTAAAAGCGTCAGAGTTTAGGTCACCTAAAAGTACGTCAACTAAGTTGGGTAACTTTTATCATCCGTTACACATTTAGCAGACTTACTTCCTGGTACATTTTCCACAATCAAGAATTCTACAATCTCAACGTGTTTTGTTTGGTCTGATAGGCATTGGAAAATGTCATGATCCTTGAAGCATTTAATGTATCAACGTTTGGCTGATGAACCATTATGTTGTTCAGGCTTCAAGTGGCAGTTCCTATTAGCGTTGCATGGACAGACCTCTTCTATATGCAGATGATCTTGAAATAGTATACTCATTCCCTCCTCACGAATTCGCACGCATACTCAGTGGCGTCATTGCTGAACTCAACTTGGTCGCAGTATGGTGATAGAAACTGAAGTTAGATCTAAATGCTTCTAAGTGAAGTTATGCATATTTTGGAAATAAGCGCGTCACTTCTGATCTCTCCATAAACTGTAGTAAGTGATCTGGGCTTCAATCAGTAGTTGACTTAGTACTAATGTACTCTAATAATCTGCCTATTGCAGAATAAGTCAATATGCAGACATCTAAGTTACACCGACAATTGGGTTGTATGCCACGTAACTTTTATAGCAGTGATTCTCGTATTCTGATATATAAAGTTTATGTCAGACCTTTACCAGAATACTGTACCTTTATTCTCAGTAATGCTTCCATAAAGGATAAACTGAGACTGGAGTCTGTACAACCTCACTTTACTCTTCGTATTCTTGAGGCTAATCGTACTCTGGACTATAAGACTAGATGCACTACGTCAGGATTAGATACTCTTTGAAGGCGCCGACTCAAGTGAAATTTAATTTTCTTATACAAGATACTGAACAAATTGGCGTTTTCACCGTCTAATACAATTCAACTCGAGAAACCTTCTTTTAAAGCCCACTCAATTCAGCTTCTAAAATAAAAATGTCGTACTCAAAATCTACTCTTTATATGAATTATTTTACAAATGAATTTCCGAGAATCTAGGACAATTTGCCCCAAGCTATTCAGGGAACAGGTTCACTTTCTTTATTTGTACGACATGGTGGTAACTTCATCTCTTCTGATATCTCGCTGAGAATGTTCACACCAGATATTGTTTCTTACTCTAATAGAGAAATAATAAGAACTCTGAACGTGTGAGCGCCATTCGCCCGTCTTAGTCATATGCTAGTGTTCTTCCAATGTAATCCATTAATAAGCATAAGTGGCAGGTTGGAAGTATAAATACTAATTCTGCCCATTCGTTTTGTTAACCCGGGGATACCAGTGCTGTTGTTTTGTGTTCTCACTGATGTCGTCTTCCCTCTAGTTGTAAATGATTATGTACAAGTATGAAGCCTTCTGGTATAATACTATTGACTTCTCTTCAACACCTAAGTTCCAACTACTTTTGGTTTTATTCCGCATCTGCATATGCTCAATGATCCATTCTGCAAAGTCTCAGACGATTTTTGGGATTGTAACGCATCGGTCAGGGAGAGCTGGTTTCTTCGCCATATATGCACCATAATACAATACATATATTTGGTGTCCTAGTACTATAAACTTCGTTGCAGTTGGTCTGGTTCCTAATTCATATCTTCATATGTTATCAATGTCCTAACAGTGACACTTCGTCGAAATATTTGTATGTATGTAAACCCATATCATTCTGATCATGCCTGTAAACTGGCATGCTCAAAGTACGAAATGACACTTGTGAGTAAAAGCTATTTATTTACTTATTTATAAGCTACAACCTGTAGCAGTGGTATTACGAACGAATAGCTTTGTGTTGCCATCCACTAGCCTCTTTTTACTAGGGTCCACAAGTAAGTTGTGGTGGCTCAGCAAATGTATACCTACATTCGGTATTTTAACATCAGCGATGGTGAAAATCTGGTGTACAGGTCTTCGTGAACCTACGTTCAAGTTGGCATACTTTGTGTCGTATGTGGCTATTGTTTTTACGTCGGCTATCTGTAGGTTAAGTGCAACTTCGTGTTGGCGATCGGTTGAAGTTACAGGAAGGACGCTGACTTCTGCACCAGTATTGACGGGGAGGGGGGAGCGAACCTTCGTTGCCACATCGGTAATGAGTAACAGGCGGCTATTTTCACAGGCTACGGTTTCCGCTAACGTGTTTCCGGCGGTATAGTTTCCTGATGCGTCAACGGTGTGTTTTTCGCTAGGGCAACAGAATGGGTTTCCGCACTTCTTCAGGTCTTCGTCAAAGGTGTTGTAGTAACAACAACAGTGTTTGTCATTCCTTTTTCGAGGTCAAGATGAGGATCGTCTCTGTGTAAAACTTCGTCGTCAAGAATCGGTTGATCAGTGTTGCTCCTGTAGGTTGGGGAAACGAGAGAGAGTATTGCACAATTTTGTCACTTCGTTTTCGGTAGCTTGAGGTTTTTCTATAACGGAATAGACTGTATTGCGGAGAGTTCTGATGGTCTCCATAATTCGATCAGCAGATGAAGCCAGTTCATCTACTGGGTTGTTAATAAATGTTATCAGAACTGCTTGCACTTGTTGTGGCAGTTTTGATGGGTAGAGTTGACGGAAGAGCCCTTCGCCGATAGTGTGGCGACCAACCCGTTCTCTGATGCGCGACAACGTTTATGTCGCTGAACCGTTGCCGAGCTCGATGGTGTGAAACAACGCATCAAGACGTTGTCTATCGGACGAGTCTCCGCGTTTGAGAACTGATCTTTCGAGTTGGTCATAAGATTATAGGCAGTCGGGGCTGGAAAAGAAAGGGGTGACGTACCTGTCTAATCCACGCGGAAGTGATTTTGCGGCGATATGCAGTTGAACACGTGGATCTGTCACGCTGCGGTCTCGGAACCCGGCCTCTGGGTAGTAGAACCAAGCTTCTATGTTTTCTGTCTAAAAAGGGATGAGCCGAAAGTTTGGAGGTGTGGAGTTTTAATCTTAATAAGCTTAGGAGTCTGATCAGTCATCACTAAAATAACATTATATGAAAGTGCAAAAGAATGCCGTGGAAATGTTAGAAGAAAATAATTACATCAAAAATACTATGTTAAAAACTATAAACAGGAATGAACTCAAAGTTATGATCGTGTCCGGATCACGTCGTGCTCACCAATGAAATGCACCCAGTATATGACCAAGTTACATTTGTCGTATGATTAGAGCAACTTCTAACGATTGAACCCAATCTTACAAATGAGAATAAATCAGAAGGCAACTAAGGATGGAAGAGGAGTTATATTTGATGGCAAATCGGGCGTCGATGGGATAGTAACGTCTAGGCTGGCTAACCAGAAGGAGAGATGCTTCCCACGTAGCATCGTGATGTGTTGTGATTTGGTGGTGATGCGTGAACGAGCATCTTCAACTGGTCGTGTCTGCTGAAACAAACATAGTCAGCATCAATTTCGAGAGCCTATGCAACTATCTATTTTAGGCATCTCTTACGTCTACTCTAACGGTCGTCACTAAAATCTAAGAATTGTTTGAATATTCGTAGTCAGAAGAACACAGGACAATAGGCCAACCAGGCAAAGTCCTATTATATTTCATACATTTTTTTATATTTTCGCAGGACGTGACTGCACAGCATACCAATTAAAAACCTAGCAATATTGCAAAATAGGAGTAATAATGAATGCGAATAGGAGTGCATATATAGAATTGCTTAATCATAGTTCATCGATGAGAAGTAATATACTAACTCTCAATGTGCCAAACAGGAGGATAGGTCATAGGTGGAACCAAATAATGATAGAAATAAAATGTTAAACTTGAATATAACCAAAAATAATAAAATGGTCTGCAGAAAAACAGTTAGCGAAGATAATCTATCTTCTTTAAGTGCCCGGCATATCAATATATATAAAGGAATTTATGTAATACAATGCGATTTCGCTTAGTTTATTCATTAGCTTATTTTATTCAAATCTGGCATGGGATTGGTTAGGCCCCGTGCAGACATATGGAGACCAGCTAGGCAAAAGATAGTATTGTCGAACAAGGTCTAGCTGCGCGTCAACTTCGTCACAGCTTCAGAAGCACAAACTAGTATATTATTGAACGAAATGGCAGTATTTATGGGAAATGGTTTTAGCAGCTTTATATTGAATCTAGGTAAATGCATAAAGCAGCAGGCGGTTGGGTTAAGTAGAACATGAAATAGTGCACGGGGTTTCGGTATCACCTACACGAGACAAAAATCTACAAAAATTCCAGGATGAAGAGCAGAAGTACGGGGTTAACTCTGTGCAATACATATACTGGGAACGTCAAATCTTCAGGGGTGTAGCATTGCAGCCATCTCATTCGCGATGAGCCATTTCACAATGTTATTTCGAATTAAGTTGATCCCTACTCGATTTCACTTATATAGGCTGTCAGTTATATAAACAGGGTTATGAAATGTGAACATATATTAGCTAATGGAGGCGCTGGGATATTTATTTGTAAGTTTCGTTATTCTAAGTAAACAATTATGAAGATTACATTCTACAGTGTTCAGGGCCTTTCATCTATGTGGCGCACTATTACCAGATCTGAGAAAAGTTGACATTTATCCAAAGCATTTCTTTCCCTACAAGTTCGCTTTTTCTAGACGTTTGAAGATTTCTCTTCATACCGTTTATTAGTCATCATTAAGTTTGTCATAATTGAACAGTCTTTTGTAACGGTAAATCAAACGTCCAGACACTGAGTACTGAAGATACAACTAGACAGGATTCTAAATAAAGTCCAACTAAGCCAAAACCATCAGAGAATGAGGCCCAACTGATATAATTATCAACCAGCAAATATTGTTCAGTGTAATAAATTACGAAAGCATTATTATAAACCATCAGCATAGTAGGTACCTAAAATTGAACAAACGGCCAAACAGCCAGAGACTATGGCACAAAGAAAATGACCAAACAGAAAAGAAACAAACAAAATGCAGAACTGAATGCAACAAATAGGCCGACTACGTTTGGTGTGAATTCAACAAGAACAGCCGACAAAAATATATACTTCGTAAGTTTGCTTCAACACTTCAAAGAAACAACTCAAAAATATTCATATAGGTTGTTTTTTAAGAGAAATAGTCACTTCGCGATGTTATTATAAGTAATTGGGTACGAAAAAGTAAAATATGAGTTGATGATTCATAAGTGAATATTTCTTAAAGTGACTTAGAACTTCAATGTAACTCTGTTGCAAAGTAAGTAACAAGTGGGTTAACATTAAATACCCTAAATTTAAGTGTCATTCGATGTGACACACATACAGTACGCTAATCCGAGAACCGAAAATGTACTTAAGTTTTGAAAGGAGGAAAAGAACTGTCCATAAAATAATGTCGACTGACTGTCATAGACACACAACAGTGAAGGGAGGCTGATGGCATAAGCATGACACTACATAGAATAATAAACAGCAAAAACATACTTTTTCACTATTTCTCACCGTTTTATGGGCAACATTAGGAACTTTGAACAATAAGATTAACCTTATGCTCTCCACTAGGCAGCAGTTAAACGTTATTGTGAACCATATAGGCATCACAGTAGTACCAGGAAATAATCAACGTTGCAAACAAAATCTAGAAACAAAACATATGCAATAAACATAAAAACTCAAACAAAAATTTGAACGACGAATTGGCTTTTGTAACAATTAAAATGAAAAAGTCTAAACTAGCGTCAATATCGAAACAATCAAAGAACTTATTTGACAAGCAGGTACGCAAACTTTCAAAATACCACTCTAATAAGCAAACATTTAAATGCAAATCTGCATCACAAAACGTAATCAAACGCAAGTAAAACACGAGTTGAGCCCTAATAGACGTATAAGCCAGAACAACAACTTACAGAGACTAGGAACAATTCCAAACTGACTTAAATCCAGTCGTCCGACAGCTAATTCAAATGTGAATTTGATATCATGTAGGTAGGATACGAAATCTTGGAGAGATCTTATTCATCTACCTAATTGGTTTGCTGAGCGAGATGCGCCATTCAGACTAGGTGAACCTTTGAGAAAATGACTTATTTTTGTGCAGTTCTTTCGAAGTGTAGATTTACTGATCTATGTGCAAATAACAGACCAGCCAAACAGTTCATTTGATATGCTAGAAGGGATATAGATAATGACAACTAGTTTCTTCAGACTCGTTTCTTAATTTATGATTTAAGGAATAATGACTTTTATGCATTCGGAACGCGAGTGAATAGTGTTGTTTAAAACGATTGAGGTGACTACGCCGGGAAATGGTTTTGCCTCCCCATTTGTCCCGTTTTCATGATCATTGATTGTTGGTTTTTGTAAGTTTTCTGAGAATATCTGTCACAGTTTGTTAACTGTCAAGTTATTATGGGGTTTTTAATGTTATAAGTGTTTCATTGAGGAGAGTTTACCGAGTTTCATTTTAATAATAATATTCCTAATTTTTACGCATGATTCAGTGAAATTACAAAGAAATTCAGTTGTCAGGAGTGGATTTCCTTCAGAGCGACATTCATTAATGTATTTTCCGGAACAACATGTGTATGCATATTCATGTAATCCAGGGTTCACTACGTCTTTTAAACACTGCTTACCATATTTGACTCGAACGGTCCAATTTTAACAAGTTAATCAACTGATATATTAACCAGTCTCAGAGTTGGATTTAATCCGTCCTGAATAGTCTCGGTCTCTAATTGTTTTAGTTTACTGAAAAAATACAAACTAGATCTTAAATTCATTATTCTCTTCTACACACATTTACTCCTCCCTGTTGTATTTTGTTGTTGTTTTACCTGTGATCTCGTAGTGCTAATGTGGTATGGAAACTTGAATCTATGGGCGTATGTTCTCGGTTCTACGTTGTTGATGGATGAATGATTAAAAATACAAGAATCGTATGATAACCATAGACAAGTCAGTTTGATTAACATGGTGTCTATAACATGAGCCTCTGTAATCATCTGATACTTGTCTGAAGGTAGAGAACGACAAACTTGAAAAATCCTGGCTAGTTTTAAATCTCGACAAAGATGCGTTGATTAAATATTCTAGAACATAGGCATACTGACATCTGACAATGGTGTTATATCTTTGGAACAGCATTTTGCTACACAGGTCGTATGTATGTATGAACAATCAACATAGAACCTGACACATGTGTGCATCGGTTCAAGTTGCCATACCACCATGGCACCGCAAGATTAACACCACCACCACTAGTAGAAATCACTTCTATAAAATAAAATAATAATAGTAACAAGGAGTGTGAGCATATAGAATATGGTTCAGAAAGCGTAGAAAAAAAGTTATGGAATAATTTAAAGCTTATGATTTAAGGGAGGACGATGAGTGAATGCATCTGCGCCATTGTGACCGATTCTGTGCCATGTCACTCAGTATTTCTAGCTACTAATTACGGAAATCGCGAGGACCCCATCCAGGTAGTCTGCAGCTACCGACACGACTCGAACCGGCAGTCAGTGACTTCATGGACTGGATGCCATGTTTTAGTTTGGCCGCCTCTAACTTTCTTCCATCCTATCCTTATATCAGCCAGCATTGCGCGTCGAGGAAGACGGTGGTTGGGCATACACAACACATGTCCCAACCACCTCAGTCGATGAAGATTCACAACCTCATCGACTGATTTACCACATCTGCCTAACACCCGTCGTCTAACCTCGTTATTACTTACTCGGTGATCCCAGCTAACGCGAGCGATGTTTCGTAGATATCGATGGTCAAAATCTAATAACCTTCGAGTGTCATCTACCCTTAATGGCCCACTCAGGTCAGTGGGTTATTTTGCAACTTGTCATTCAAATCCACACTTCAGGGGCACACTGTAAAGACCCACCATCTACGCATCACTCGTCAAGCTTATAATCGACTTGTCAAAATTATTGACCTCAAGTGGTGCTTGTCAGTATCTCCCTTGATCACTCAATATATATTTTCATCCAAGCCGTATTGCTTGAAGTTACACTTATGCATTTCTGGGAACTAACATTCTAACTGGAGGTTCTTTTGTCGATTCAGAATATGCAGACGATCTGGTTTTACTTATTAAAGACGCTGGCAACCAATCTCCTGAACGCATTAAGCAGAAATCCAAACCTGTTCGGGGTGTATTTCTTTCCTCCCAAATGCGCACTTATTTCAAATTTGTGCATTAACGCTTAAGTTTATCATAGGGAGTAAAGTAGCTGAACGTGTCAACCATTCCACTCATCTTGTATATCTGCTCAACACTAGTGAGTTAGTGCTTGACATTATTTTGACTCGAATTGAGTTAGGTTGTGTAGCTCTGGTCACCTTGCAAGATATCCATCTCAACGAAAACAAATATGATGCTCAGAAGTTCTCTCAGCATTAACCGGTGGGTACAAAATATGAGTTTCTTAGGTAGAAGACGTACATTTGCTAAGGATTTTTGATCAAAGATATCTTTGTAACATCGCTCGCATATCATGAATTGACCCAGTAAGCGATATTGATCTTGGACATTACGCTAGGAAATGGTATCAAACTGGTCGACTAGGTTGTCCACCTTCATCAGTTAAAGTAATTAAGGCGTATTGCACTCGCCCAACCTCCACCTACTTCGTTGCAGTGTTGGCAGGTCACAGTGGCGCAAGTGTATTCACTCTTTAACCTCATCTAGATCTTAAATTCTATTGTTATTTTCTGGACATCTTTACTTACTCTTCTCTCTTGTATTCTGTCTATACGTTACCTCAATATTCTCGTAGTGCTATTGTGGTATGGCAACTTGAACCTACAGGCGTTTGTGCCCGGTTCTACGTTGCTGATGATGATGATGATGATGGCAGGTGTAGCAGTGGGGATGAAATTAAGGCCGGCAGAAATAAAGCAAATGGTGATTGACTATTGGTGTGAAGCTTCCAAGTAAGTGCAGACTAACTGTTTGAAGTCTGCGTGATACTCACGGTCAGTGGCTGGAGACAGTAACATAGGTAAAACTCGGTCACAGTGACGCATGTGCATTGACTCTACCTTCTGTACCTTAGGTTTCATTATTCTTTCATACAAAATTTTGTTTTATTCCCTCTTGTCGAAATGTATTATTGGGCTAATCTTGTTGGTCTGATCTCATCGCGCTTGCGGTGCGGCGACTTGGACTGATATATATATATATATATATACCAGTGCCTGTTACCTCATGTGGAGCATATTCCGCCGACTAGTATTCTCCTACCAACTCTGTCCTGGACTTTCCTTTCCAGCTCTTTCCAAGTGTTCTTCATTCTTTTCATGTCTTTCTCCGATTACCGACGCGATATGTTCTTGGGTCATCCTGTTTTTTCTGACCTTGAGGATTCCAAGTTAGTGCTTGTCTTGTGAAACAGTTTGACGATTTCCCCAATGTGTCCTATCCACCTCCTGCGTCTTCTCCTAATTTCTTCCTCGGTTGGAAGTTGAACTGCTCTTTTCCATGGTATCTTGCCACCGGATCCGAAGTATCTTACGCAGACAGTTGTTTATAAATGCTTGTTTCTTTTGGATGATGCTTTTAGTACTTCTCCAAGTTTCAGCTTCATACAACAGAACTGTCTTCACATTTGTACTGAAAATTTTGCCTTCAATGTTTACTGGCAGTTGGTTTGAGTTCCAGATGTTTTCCAGTTGTAGAAATGCTTCCCTTGTGTTGACAATCCTTGCCGTCACATCTACATCAAACCCTCCTTGTCTATCGACGATGCTGCCAAAGTATGTAAAGGTTTCTACATCCGGAATTTTTCTGTCAAGTGTAATTCGGTTAGTGCTTGTTGTTCTGTATCAGAGGATCTTGTTTTTCTCTTTGTGTATGTTGAGGCCTACTGCTGCCGAGGCTTCTGCTACACTGTCCGCCTTCATCTGTATTTTTTGCTATGTGTGGTATAGAAGAGCTAGGTCATCTGCAAAGTTCAGGTCATGTAGTTGCATCAATGTTGTCCATTGTATTCCGAGATTGCCTTGAGATGTTGCAGTCTTCATGATCCAGTCGATGACCATTAGGAAGAGGAAGGGTGAGAGTAAACAGCCTTGTCTGACACTGGTCTTCACTTCGAATGAATCTGTGAGCTGACCTCCATGCACGATTTTACAGTGTAGTCCATCATAAGGATTCCGTATGATGTTGACTATCTTTTCGGGTACGCCATAGTGTCGAAGGAGGCTCCATTATGTTCTATGCACGCTGTCTAATGCTTTTTCATAGTCGAGGAAGTTGATGTAAAGTGGTGAATTCCATTCAATTGATTGTTCAACAATCAACCATAGAGTCTCCATTTTGGTCGGTAGACGATCGATCTTTACTAAATTCGGCCTGTTGGTCTCGATGTTGGGCGTCGACTGCATCTTCCATTCGGTTCAATAACATTCTGTCGAAGACATTTCCTGGTACTGAAAATAGAGTGATTCTTCTGTAGTTCTAGCAATTGTTAAGATCTTTATTTGGTATCTTGATGAGGTACCCTTCTTTCCAGTCTGCCAGCATTTGTTCTTCCTCCTAAATCTTCCTGAAGAGAACGTGAAGTATATTTGCAGTTGCTTCTATATCTGACTTTAGTACCCCGCTTGTCTGGCATATTGTCTGGCCCTGTTGACTTGCCACTGTTGATTTGTCGGATGGCCATTTTGATTTCCTCGACTGTTGGTGGGTCGGTGTTTATGGGGAGATCCGTGTCTGCTGCTTCGATGACTGGTGGGTTTAGTGGAGCTGGTCTTTTTTAATAGTTCTTTGAAATGTTCTACCTACCTGTTTCGTTGTTCGTGCAATGACTGGTTTGCCAGACTTGTTATTGATTTGCCTGGCTTACTGAATTTCCCAGCTAGCTTCGTTGTATCGTATAGGTGCCTTATGTTTTCTTCTCTTGCAGCTTTTTCCGCCGTCATTGCTAGGTCTTCCACGCATATAGTTAAATGTGTATCAATCGTAACAACGTCAGCTGAATTTCTATCTTTTTCTGATATCTTTCGTCTAAACTCATCATTTTTTACAAGTGAAAAGGTTATTTCTAGCAGTTGGTCCAACAAAATATAAGGTCCGAGGACGAAATCGTACTGCTGGCTGTACAGAGGTGTGACGGCAGTATGATGTTTTCCTCGGACAACCAGCATAACAGCGATGCTGCCTTCTCACAAAGGAAGGGCGCGGTTGGAAAATGTCGACCCTAAAAATGTACACCTCACCTTACTCCTCGAATATCCGTCTCTGGCAGTTAGGCCTCAACAAGTACGGAGCTACAACAACAACGAAAACCACTCTCAAAAAGGCCGTGTGTGACTAGCCTCAGGCAGTTGTTCCTTGGGCACTGCGGTCACACTTCCAGGTCTTTCAGACTAACCCCCACCCGTTTTGCTTTTTATGTACATGAAGAACCCTTCCACAGTGTGGGCAACTGGGAATAGATAACCGCCCTCATAACAACAAGCAAGATCACCGCCATTTTACTCAAACTCCTTTTATTCCTAATATTTATCCTGTCCCTACCTTCAAGCCTAAATCCTTATCTCCAACTTCTTCCTGTATCATTAGTGCCAACGATTCCGGCCCACAAAATAACGTCCAGAGCATACTAAGACCACGTTCCAAACTTCACATTGGTGCATTAAGTCTACGAACTCTGTGTCAAATAGTTCAACAAGCCTCCCTAGCTAAGACATTAGAATCCCGTGCCATTGATGTATGTTGTGTCACTGAAACACGCATACAGGATCCTAGTGTGGTCATTCACTTGACCTCACCTAGTCAGAGTGAAGAACCTTCTCAATACACTCTTCGTTTATCTGGCGACCTAACAACAACTCATGTACTAGCCTGTGTAGGTATTGCGTTAAGTATGAAAGCAGAATAGGCACTTCTTCGATGGGTTCCTGTCTACAGTCGTCCGAATAAGTGGTTTAGTAAGAACTCGGAAAAATAGGGACACGCCGTTGTCTTTTCGTTTTTTCTACCTACGCTCCCACTGACTGCAGCCTGGATGAAGTGAAAGATGAATTTTACAGAAAACTTTCTGAACTACTTCATAGGGCCAAACACTCAGATTTGGTAATCTTGGCTGGTGATTTTAACGCCCAAATAGATAGCTTGAACCAACCTGATAGACATTTAGGTGGATGCTTCAGTGTTCCACCTCATAGAACGGATAACGGCGATCGTCTGCTGCAGCTTTGCTCAGATAATCGGTTATTTCTAACCAACACGAACTTTAAGCATAAGGAGCGACATCGTGTAACATGGCGACCTCCTAGCCCTACTCAACGGTGGACTCAAATAAACCATATTGCGATTAGTTACCGTTGGAGAGGCTCGATAGAAGACTGCCGATCTTTCTGGAGTACATGTTTGGACTCCGACCACGCTCTAGTGAGAGCACGCGTTTGCTTGCGTCTTACCGGGCGAAGAAAAACTACCACAGGAAAACCTTTTAGATATCAGTTTAGTAATGAAACAGCCAAGATTAAATTCCAGGAACAACTGAGGAATCACTTAGGCATTTATAAAGATGCGTCCCAAATAGATACTGCTTGGCAAGATGTTCAAGCAGCTGTGGCATCTACAATGATATCTATCAAGGACTTAAATCAACATGTCAAGAAAAATCAATGGATCTCAATGGCTTCTGTTGATTTAACAGACTCCCGAAGACTTATCCCATTGAGCTCCGAATATGATGATGAGCGACGTGTAATCAGATATAAACTGACGAAAAGTCTGCGAAACGACCGTGAGTAGTGGTGGGTAACGAAAGCAAAGGAAATGGAAAAGGCAGCGGCGATAGGAAACACTAGACAACTTTTCAAGTTGATAAAAGAAACTGGGGTTAAAAAATCCAGCGTTAGTGATACGATTTCCGAAAAAGATGGAACGCTTATCAGCTCTCAGTCTAGACGTCGCCATGTTACACGATGTCGCTCCTTATGCTTAAAGTTCGTGTTGGTTAGAAATAACCGATTATCTGAGCAAAGCTGCAGCAGACGATCGCCGTTATCCGTTCCATGAGGTGGAACACTGAAGCATCCACCTAAATGTCTATCAGGTTGGTTCAAGCTATCTATTTGGGCGTTAAAATCACCAGCCAAGATTACCAAATCTGAGTGTTTGGCCCTATGAAGTAGTTCAGAAAGTTTTCTGTAAAATTCATCTTTCACTTCATCCAGGCTGCAGTCAGTGGGAGCGTAGGTAGAAAAAACGAAAAGACAACGGCGTGTCCCTATTTTTCCGAGTTCTTACTAAACCACTTATTCGGACGACTGTAGACAGGAACCCATCGAAGAAGTGCCTATTCTGCTTTCATACTTAACGCAATACCTACACAGGCTAGTACATGAGTTGTTGTTAGGTCGCCAGATAAACGAAGAGTGTATTGAGAAGGTTCTTCACTCTGACTAGGTGAGGTCAAGTGAATGACCACACTAGGATCCTGTATGCGTGTTTCAGTGACACAACATACATCAATGGCACGGGATTCTAATGTCTTAGCTAGGGAGGCTTGTTGAACTATTTGACACAGAGTTCGTAGACTTAATGCACCAATGTGAAGTTTGGAACGTGGTCTTAGTATGCTCTGGACGTTATTTTGTGGGCCGGAATCGTTGGCACTAATGATACAGGAAGAAGTTGGAGATAAGGATTTAGGCTTGAAGGTAGGGACAGGATAAATATTAGGAATAAAAGGAGTTTGAGTAAAATGGCGGTGATCTTGCTTGTTGTTATGAGGGCGGTTATCTATTCCCAGTTGCCCACACTGTGGAAGGGTTCTTCATGTACATAAAAAGCAAAACGGGTGGGGGTTAGTCTGAAAGACCTGGAAGTGTGACCGCAGTGCCCAAGGAACAACTGCCTGAGGCTAGTCACACACGGCCTTTTTGAGAGTGGTTTTCGTTGTTGTTGTAGCTCCGTACTTGTTGAGGCCTAACTGCCAGAGACGGATATTCGAGGAGTAAGGTGAGGTGTACATTTTTAGGGTCGACATTTTCCAACCGCGCCCTTCCTTTGTGAGAAGGCAGCATCGCTGTTATGCTGGTTGTCCGAGGAAAACATCATACTGCCGTCACACCTCTGTACAGCCAGCAGTACGACTTCGTCCTCGGACCTTATATTTGCTGCTTTTGGTCTCACCGCTCTTCAACCGACCTGCCTGGCATGGTAGGACCTAGAGGAACGATTGTTCCAGCCAGTATCGCATGATTGAGTCATCACGATAGGCAAGCCTGACCACCACGTCAGGGCAGCAACACGGTTGGGATGTGTTGCGTATGCCCAACCACCGTCTTCCTCGACGCGCAATGCTGGCTGATATAAGGATAGGATGGAAGAAAGTTAGAGGCGGCCAAACTAAAACATGGCATCCAGTCCATGAAGTCACTGACTGCCGGTTCGAGTCGTGTCGGTAGCTGCAGACTACCTGGATGGGGTCCTCGCGATTTCCGTAATTAGTAGCTAGAAATACTGAGTGACATGGCACAGAATCGGTCACAATGGCGCAGATGCATTCACTCATCGTCCTCCCTTAAATCATAAGCTTTAAATTATTCCATAACTTTTTTTCTACGCTTTCTGAACCATATTCTATATGCTCACACTCCTTGTTACTATTATTATTTTATTTTATAGAAGTGATTTCTACTAGTGGTGGTGGTGTTAATCTTGCGGTGCCATGGTGGTATGGCAACTTGAACCGATGCACACATGTGTCAGGTTCTATGCTGATTATACATGCATACACATACATACATATGTGATTAATAATATGTATTATGCATTGCATTTGCTTTGTAACTGCCCTAATTGTCTTGCTGGTGTTTACGTTTTTAATTTTTAGGACTGTCAGCTATCATAAATTGTGGCCTTTGTTTCCGATCGTAATATTGATCAATGCTCTTGATTCATCCTATGCTGTTGAGCTATGACGACCATCTTAGATATTTTTGGATCGTCAAATGATGATCGCACTGTTTCAACAAATGAAATTTACCAGTTCCCACGTATGTCATGTTCACCTAACTGCAATACAGATCATTTAAGCAATAAAAATGATCTGTTTATTTCTGAGTCAGTTCAGGATGAATCATTTCAAAGGTCACCATCGTCTTTCAAGACACTAAGTAAAGAAATTTCTTCTCCTGGGTCATTCGAACTTCCATCAATGCCAAGTGATAAGAGTAGCTCACGTGATTTTTGGGATGGGAATTGTTCAGTAAACTTTTTAATTTCTTCGGATTTAACAGATACTGATCGTTCGAATAGTGCATGCTCTCTTTCTCCTTGTCAACAACCTATTGGACATCTCTTACATTCCAATGATGAATGTTCTCTCTTGTGTTCAGATCGAACACTAGAAGGTGCCT
Organism: Schistosoma mekongi; assembly: GCA_034768735.1. Lineage (NCBI taxonomy): Eukaryota > Metazoa > Platyhelminthes > Trematoda > Strigeidida > Schistosomatidae > Schistosoma > Schistosoma mekongi. The sequence continues at coordinate 20,056,993 of CM068308.1, read as the reverse complement.
TTTACAGATCTGTACATACAGACATGAATCATGATACGTGCGACATTTCACACCCATTTCCTGCAGCCTTCACAGACACTCAGGTGATGCAAGACAAATCGTTTCAAACTTCCTGTTCGAGTAATAAAAACTCCTTTGCATTTTCGAATTTTACTTGCAACAATTTGGATAATGCTTGTTCCTTTCTGTACAAAAACGATAATACGTTTTGTAGACCTGACTTTCAACAGCTGTGTGAAACTTATGCTCAATCAACTTTGGTGAATACTTTTGATTCACCTACAACAGTGTGTTGCGTGAAAACTGATTATAGTTTTACTGAAGTTACTGGGCAGCCTACTATTGTTGATCATTCAACTAATCATTTAACAAGTTCTAAATGTTATGCGAGAACGTTTAACTCTATTGAACGTTTTAATTCTAAACATTTTGACCAAAGTTCACAAAATGTATATAACCATCTTCAGGGGCGAAAAACCTCACCTCGCGTTCCATATACTTTTGTACCTTGCAGTAACGAAAGTGAATTCGTACATCAAAAGACAGATGTCCAATTTCCAAACGTAATTAACACTATTGTACCGCCAATTTATCCTGTGAAAGAAACCGATTCATCCATGTCTCGAATTAAACCCAGTAGTGTGAAAAGTAAGTGTGCTAATGGCGAGTCTACCGATGACTCAGATCCAATGATTATGGGACCAGAAGAAACATTAGTTACTTACTCTGTCGGGAGAAATTCATTGAATCCTCACTCAAATCTTAATAATTTAGCACCCACTACAAATTATATTCATGTTGATCAAAAACAGTCATCACCTAACCATAATTACTACATTCACAAAACACCAGTGACTTCCACGGATTATTCTCTCATTAATCTTTTTAAAGATAGCGTTTCAAACCACGACCCACTCAAAAATAATAATAAGACCTTCCCACAAAATTTAGATTTAAGGCGTCAATCGAAAAGTAATGAAATAAACTCACTAACCAAAATCAGTTGTCTTCCAATTACTGAGTATCAAGATTCTTTTGCGTCGAAATATAAGCGAAAAAGTTCGAAAGTACTTGTCCGTGGAGGTAAGCGTCGTAAATCATTAGATTGTAAATTCCATGAAAGCGTTTCAAACCATTCTTTTACAGATGTGTTATTACGTTTACAAGATGTCAATCGTCTTTTGCAAGATCCTCTTCTTCGACCGTCATTCTATTTATATGCACCGATTCCTTCACCACAGTTTACTCATAACAGTCTTTCGGCGAACAGCGCTGATGATGTAGATACACAAAGCCAAAAGTACTTCCGTTTTCCTTTATCTTTGTCCAAACCTGACGGTAAACAAATTTCTGATAAAATTATTTTGCGATTTTTATCTGATCGTCGTGATTCTGAAGAAAAAGCAGATTATTTAAATCATGAAAATTTCTTAGTGGATGCATATAGACGGACTTTAGTTCGAAACTCACATCCAGCTTACCTTTCTTCATCGCCTGTAAGCCAAGTTTCTCCTCTCAACCTCTTAACACACCACACTCATGACGTTTATGCTACTGGCTGTGTAACACCTCCTCTTCATTCTACAGTCAGCGATAAACCTCAATTTCCCCGATCTGGGTTAAATACCAGCAAGAATAATCAAAAATATCGTGAAGAAGTTATGTTTTTTGATCAAATTAATAGTAAAATGAATTCAACCTGCTCTTACTGTAAAATGCAAATAATATTGCCTCAGAAAGCAATTGCGAGGAAATCTCAAGATAAGGATAGCTACTTATCCCTTTGCAGTTCTAGTTGTTTAGCAAGGTTGAGACAACAGGGACCTAACGGTTCGACGTCATTTCTTTTCGATGCTAATAATCTTGATAACCCGTTTACAGTTATTTCAATAGGTGAATCTCAACCGTTAACCGTTTTTTTGGTAAAAAATAGTCATAAACGTATAAAACAAGCTTCTAAACGTCTTTCTTCTCAGGATTTAAAAGTTAGTCTTAGAAGAAATATCGAAACAACCACTGACGGCGTGTCTTTGGGAGTCAGCTGTACTGTGAAACGATGGCGTAATATTCGTTGGCGGCGGCATATTGATCGCTTTCCAGTATGCTCATTTAAGGTGCATCCAACCTCTTTTGATTTTCCTATGTTTCAGAAAGGCTTAATTCAAAACGTTTTGTACAGTGACACTCGTATATGTCACTTGTGTCGTCAAGTAGGTGATGGATCAAATGACGTAACCAGTAGGTTACTTAATTACAACGGCGATAAATGGTTGCATCTCAACTGTATACTTTGGTGCTATGAAACGTATGAAACTGTTAGTGGCTCATTAATGGGAGTTTCTTGTTCTTCGGCGAAGGCTTTAAAATCTCTTTGTACTTATTGCGAAAATCTCGGAGCTGGTTTACCTTGTTTTGATTTGGATTGCCAAGCCGTTTATCACCTTCCGTGTGCTCACAAAATCAATTGCTCTTTTCATCCTGATCGAGGAATGTATTGCCCGTTACATCGTAAATCTGCAAACAATATTTCTCAACTTGATAGTTTGGCTGTTGAAAGAAGAGTTTATATCTCTAGAGATGAGGATTCATTAGTCGAGAAAATCATTTCGGACGAAGACCATTTTAGTTCAATCCAAAATGCTAAAGAACCAAGACTCAAACTACGCATCGGAACATTAATATTGCATAGAATAGGGCAGTTATTACCTGAACAGTTGGCTAGTGGTGCTTTCCATACACCCAATTTTATTTATCCTGTCGGGTACTGGAGTTCTCGGATTTATTGGTCTTTTCGTCACGTTGGTCAGCGTTGTCGTTACGACTGCCGAATCGAAGACGCTATACAATTTAATGACGTAAACCAGTCCCTCGCCAACCTCAAGTTTACTGTTGAAGTAATAGAACCAAATGAAGACAAGATCTTCTTTGAAGATTCAACTTGTGATGGTGTTTGGCAAAAAATAATAAATCGTATCAATTTGTCTCGCGGATGTTCGTCGTTTTTCCGAATTTTACAAGGTAATACACAAGGTGAGATGTTATTTGGTCTCACAGAGCCTCATATTATTCGAGCAATTGAATCTCTACCTGGTGTGGATCGCCTGAGCAATTACCTTTTCAAATTCGGTAAACTGCAGTTAATTCAAAAAATGCCGCTGGCAATAAATCCTACAGGGTCTGCTCGATCTGAGCCAAAACTCCGAACTTATATCCGGCGCAAGTTTCCTGGAGAGATTAACGTTTATCCATGTATTACCCACAACCACGTAATTCTCGAAACCCCTGGTCATTCTCATAGTTCAGACATTGGGAGTCCTACCTACTTAAATTCGCAGTCACCAAGCGTGATCAGCAAATCTCAGCAATACCGGCGACTACGTTGGGATTGGAAAACAAACGTCGTCTTGGCTCGGTCTCGAATCCAGGGATTGGGGTTGTACGCTGCTCGTGATATAAGTAAAAGTACATTCATTATTGAGTATCTGGGAGAGGTCATTCGTAATGAGGTTGCTAATCGTAGAGAACGTCTATATGAATCTCAAAATCGGGGAATATACATGTTCCGAGTCGATGATGACTGGATTGTGGACGCAACTATGTCTGGTGGCTTGGCTCGTTACATTAACCATTCTTGTGATCCCAACTGTACCGCAGAGATACTTCACTGTGATAATTCTAACCATATAGTGATAATTGCAAATAAGAATATTGAGAAAGGAGATGAGTTGACATATGACTACAAATTTGATCTAGAAGAGGATCGTTGGGATCGGATTCCTTGTCTTTGCGGTTCAATCAATTGTCGGAAGTGGATGAATTGATAGTCATTCGCCTAAACGTTTTTTGATGACGTTCTGAGGTTGTTTTTGAAAACATTGTTTTTATATCATTTCTGTAAATCCTCATATTGCGCCTATATTCCTTCTATTACTCACAATACTTCCTCTACTTTTTGATCGTTTGTTTCCCATACTTTCAAAATCAAACTTTTAGATATTTTTGAATTAATTTTGTTTTTGTCCAGCTTAGTCTTCGTTCTGTATGTTTTGGTTGCATTTTCTTGTCGCACCATGTGATATTATTTCTGATATATAATCGGTTATTTCATTCAGTTTGATCAAACTGCAGATTTTCATTATGTACATACTTACATGATCCTCCGGATTTGTGTATAAAATATTAAACTGGCTGTGGGTTCTACTTATTTGAAGTATTATATATAATTTCTGTATTATATTTTCGAAAGTTAATAAAATTATCTATAAATCCTAAATTTTTTGGCAACCTGAAACTGTGTGAATACTATTTACTGATTTGCATTTTGATGATATTTCGTTCAAATGTGCGACCAGTTAGTGAAATTTGTACTTCATATTTCTATGCTTAGTATTCGCATATAGGTATTTTTGAAAAGATATTTCACACAAAGCAGGCATTTTATAAGCAATATTCATTTTGATTTTATTATTCCTATCTTTAGTCTTCTGCTTATCACTCCTCCCATTATTAACAGTAAGACAACGGTATTTATTGCATCTATGCCAAATCCAATGTTGTTTATAACTAACTGCCTGCTCATCCGTGTAAACAGTCATATATAGTAAAGCATGATCATCTCTTAGACTGTACAGGTGAATACTAAATAACTGATCTTATCTCACCACTGTTGCGACTAGACGTGCGACTTCACAGTAATATTTTCAGAGGTAGAACAAGCTCTACGTGGGTCAATCATGAGAATCTGTATGAATTGATATCACTTTTTTTCATAGTAGTCGTTTCTTATCATTGGTTTTATCACACACTTGGATAACACTGGCTCTATTATATGTTCTATCCTGACTATGTCAGCCATAGTTTACGTGATATAATTAGATGTTTGCTTTCTCAAGTAAATTGGTTTAATTCCTATGTACCGTTGTTTTGCTCATGATTTTAGAAAGCTTTACTTTAGAAGGATCTGGTGCACAGAAATTACTGTTTTAATATGATAGGTGTAATTTCATTCTCACTAATGGTTTTTATTTCCCTAGCGTATTGATCAAGTTGCCAGCATTGATTGAAAATTTATTTTTTTGCTACAGATTTCATCAAATTATTTTGACTATACCTTCAATAAAGCAGATTTAGTCGTCAATTCACTTCAACTTCATCCTTTTTTTTCAGCTTTATCTGATAAATTATTATTCCAACTTATTCCTGTAAACATCTGTCGTGCAGGATGTGACGTTACATGCAAAACCAACCACATACAATTATGTTTAGTCTTCTCACTATCTAATATATCATGAATGTAATCCTTAACTATTTAAAATTAATACCTCTTAATAATATTCCCCACAGTAATTATTGATGCACAAGAATAAATCATAATTATTTTGTGCACTCCTGGGTGAGTATCTTGACATTTCGGCCTCATAAACTGTTCGAGGCGATCCTAGAAACCCGCCAAACTGGCTGTAAATAATCATGACTAAAAAAATGTTAAATGTCCATTTCTTACGAACAAAAGGAATTTAAGAAGTGTCCCATCGAACAGCCATTATAAAAGCGATTAATCATTAGCTTACTGTGAAGCAAAGTCCAATTTCGTAAAAAGATGCGTTAGTATTTGTAGTTTGTTAAATTTATTCCTGATGATTATATATTTGAACCAGATTGATTATGCGGATTTGATCGATCTTCCTCCGAAAAGTCGACCGTTTATTCACACGAAATTGAAAAATAGTCTTACTGTGTCTAAGCAATGTGAGAACTTGTACCAATCCGCCTAAACACTAAGTTTCACATTGTGAATGATTAACTGACTGACAGTCAACTAAAATGTAGCAGCATTTTCTGTTTACAGAATAAAAGCAATGGGAGTGTATTGTAGATTGATTCCTTATTACTGTCAAAGTTGATGAACTGTTACTTTCGGCTCTAAGTCATGTTAGATTGTATCATATAGTTTGAAAATGTCAATATTTTTGATCTCGTGAATTTAATGCTTGTGATTTTGTCATTGATTTCATAATCCACTGTGCTTTATAGGTGGTACGATGCCTGATTTGAGCAGCAGTAAAAGTTCTACGAAGACTCTAATGCCTACAAAGAAAGATTCAACTAAAAATACAGACAAACTCGGTCAATCTTCTAGTTCCAGACAGCATGACAGAAAATATTCCCATCCTAAGATTACTCGGAGCCCACCTAGACGACGTGCTAGACGAAGTCATACTTCAACTTCCAGTTCCTCAGAGTCCAGTTCGTCATCATCTGACTCCAATTCGAATGACTCTTCGGCATCTGATTCCTCAAATTCCTCCAAAGGGTCTAAAAAATCTAATATTGTCTCAGGTTTGCATATGGCTGCATTTGTTTTATACGTATTTTGAATAAATGTTATCCAGACGCAGGAGTATTTATTTTCGTATACTTTTTTTTCTTGACAGTCGCAATGAAAAAAATGATCTTATCAAATTTTATTATTTGGTTTTTTACTAATCAATTCCAACGTAGTTATTGATCTTTGTTGGTCTTCTGTCTTTCACTAAATGTTTTCATTACATACGGTAGTTGATTGGGGACAACTAAACTCACAAGAATAACACATGGAACTAACCATACCAGCAAATTATCTTGACGCTTTTTCCAGTTCTGTACTTATAAAAGTGGTGGATTAAGTGTGCTACTTATTATCTGAATTAGATTGTTAAGGGTAGATTGAAAGTATTTTGATTAATGTTTGAGACCTGCTAAATCACTATGCGGCTGAATATTCTCAATATTTTAATTACGGGAGATCGCCTCATGTTTTCACATCAATAATTAAATCGTGTAACATATTAAACCAACATGCTTTTATTGTAGGTTCTTGTATTAAATATCACCAATTACTATTTCGTCAATATATAGAGTTATACGTAATCTTGATGTCTCTCTACTGCAGACCTTTTCTACTGTCTATTTCGATTGTTCATTTCTTGATACAAAGGGGTCCCATGGTTTACAGCATGTTATTATTATCGAAATAGTATGTATAATATATTAATAGTTTCTAATCGGTTAGGTAAATCATCTCTTATAATTCATTGAGTTCCCTGTAAATCATTCGCTAAAGTTATGTATAGGATTGTATATTTATTTTCTAATGTTTGAGTCAAACCAATATTCTTGAAATAATCAAACGTTTTTGAGATATCCACTCATGTATTAAACGAGGTTTTGCTCGTCTAATATTTCATTCTTTTCATACTTCTTACCTTGAATTTCCAAAGAAAAATATCTCAGCACTAGATATCTGGATGTTTGTTTCTTTAAATTCTTTTAAATTAGCGCCAAATGCAAAAAGCAATAATGAACGTCCTCATTCTTCCAATCAGTCAGCTTCCATACATTCAAAAGTAAGCGACAAAACACTTCAGGTGCCTCATAAATTATCGGAGTCTGGCGATTCAAAGAAAAAAGGAGTTACTGGATTAACCTCTAAAGATGATTCCAGTAAACCTGAAGGTAACCTAAAATCAAGTTCAACGGATCACTTAAAAGCTCCAGATGCTTCTGGTGTTACGGGATCAATGCTTACATCTTCAGTTCAAGAATCTGATGACAAGATTACAGAGGCTTCTAAAAGCAAAAATCGAGATAAAACATCGCTTAATGTACTCAAGACAAATAGAGAAAACAATTTAGAAAAACCTCTTAATGATAATACTGCTACATCCAATAATCGGTTTACTCGTGTACTTATTGAGAAGCTAACGAAAAATATAACAAAGGTAAAGGATAATTCTTATCTTGTTTCATTTCATTTGATTATAGTAAATCTAAAAATTTGTTGTGACCATGTGATACTTGTTTACAAAATTCTATATAGCATGTGCACTTTTGGCTTTCTGCGTATTTAATAACCAAATTATATATATATATATATATATATATATATATATATATATATATATATATATATATATATATATATATATATATACCCGAGAATATCATTTTCATATATACTTGCAGACTAATGCTAATTGTATTTAATGAAGTTCTTTGTTAGTGTCCTTATTTTGTATATACCAGAATTCCCAAAAATACACTTGTTCACTAAATCAAGTAGGAGTTGTAGTGATTTTTTGTAAACTTGCATCACATTAATTTAATTCAATGTGAGTTATACTCTAGAGTAACTGTCATGACCTTTTTGTTGATACTTCACTTTGATGAATAATTACTGCAAATTAATTGATATAAAAATGGACGCATTCAAATAAATGTGGTTCCCTCGTCTCGTCTCAGTTTTCTTCACAATACCATCTTCCTACAAGTTTAGTCTTTTGGAGCAGCTGTGGGTCGGGAAGGAACAGGTCGTAAAATCCGATCTGAAGCACAAGCATCAGAGATAACCTTTCACACCAACCGTATCGATTACCCAGGGAATTATATATTTCATCCACCTACTCTAGATCTATTGGCTGTATAGCATCGCGAAGCGTACTAAATCAGTGAGATCACACACGTCTGTCCCATATAGAACCAAATAAGCTACGTGTAAAAATTAGGCCTTTTAGAGGTTGGCCCATACGGTTTCCTCTTTTTGATAAAAATATGTATGTATACTACTTGTAATTTATCATATACTTTAGGTTCACATTCAGGAAATATTTTCTGTGTGGGGAGAAATTCATATAGTCGATCTTCCACCTGATCGTATTCATCCGGAATTTAATAGGGGATATGGTTACGTTGAGTATGTAGATCCTAAATCAGCGAGTGACGCAGTTAACTTCATGAATGGAGGACAAATAGATGGACAAGAAGTCAGGGTTTCTGAAGTTCATTCTCGTACAACTCACCTAGGTGATCATGGAGGCCATGCAGATGAACGAACAAGCTACCAGTAAGCAACTACATATTTTATCTACGTAGTTCGCAGTTTTTGGTAAATAAATCTTTCGAGAAATTGATTTCATTCATTTGATCAAATTAGTTTTAATAAATTTTATTTATACAATCCTTCATTAACTGTTCTAAGAAACCATGAATTTAATGGAGTTAGTGTGTATATGTGTATGCTGAACACAGCTAAAAGTTGTTTTACCTGTTTTTATTCTTACTTGAGACGTTAGTTAATTAATTGACTTGGTAGCGAAGTAATGGATGAGATCAATTACACAAAATGATAGCTCTGAAAAATAGCATTCTTATCACATCTGTTATGTTGATTCGTTTATTTTATTTAGCAAAAGGGCTCATGAATCGTCAAAACATGATCGTGAAAGGTCATATAATCGCGATGGACGTAATTTAAAAACACTTAATGACTCCACAGAACATAATCGTACAAAGGAAAGTTCTAGTAAAAGAAATAGCGCCCACAATACTCGAACTCATGATAGACAAGACCATTCTCGGACTGGAGAACGCAACCGGGATCGTGAAAGACCACGTGGCGGTCGATCAAATGATTTCGATAAAATCAAAAAAATCCGACGCGGTAGCAGTGGCAGCCCATTCGCAAGCCACTCGACCGATAGGCCTCGATCGCCTCTCACAGGATCACATTATCGCAGACCAAGTAAGTCCGCTGTTTTTATATGCTTTGTTCACATAATTCTTCAAGTTGTGACCTTTGTTATAATAATGCATGAAGTTCGGCTGTACAGTGTTCTATCTAACGTCAAAATCCTAGGTACTGGATGATTTCATTGATTGACTTGCTATGTTGGGTGGGTGTACTGATCTCCCTACATAATATAGTTCATTATCCGATGCTTTTTCCACAACCACTTCAATAAATTCAGTCAACATCTTATCATATTGAACTAAAATATTTTTAATTTAGATCATTTACTTATTAATTTTTCTTAACTTTTATAACGTTATATAGGTCCTCCAGGCAATCGAACTGGTCCTAAACGTCCTAGGTCTCATAGTCCTAAGGCGAAATTACAGTCAACCTCTGGTCGATGCAGTGGAAAACCTAGTGATGCTAACCGTCGCGTCAAAAAAGCGTCTTCACACTCATCCTCTTCATCTTCTTCGAATTCGGGATCATCTTCCTCTTCCTCAAGTTCTGATTCTGGTTCTAGCTCATCATCTAGTTCAAGTTCCTCTCGCTCACATTCTTGACAGATTAACGACTTTTTCATCTTTCCATATAGCATATGGTGGAATAAATATGTTTTTAAAATGTTTGCATTTCACTGTTTGCACATAACTATCGAATGTATTTTAATAGTTTCATTCTCGTAATGCTGATACTGCATGTTTGTTTTATAAAATCAGGTCACATCTTAAGCACTTTTCTATACATACTACAAAATCTGTTAACTTTAAAAATGCAAATCTGCTAATCGATCCGTCTTCATTCTAGTAACGTTCTCCCACCTATTCACGCCTTTAGTGCTTTGGCTTCTACACCTTAGCTGCTATGTGTACGGTATTGAAAGTGTGAATTGCGTATAAACGATCATCGAAAAAGTGAAAAAGCCTGATATCAGACGTATAATGAGTTATGTGCATTAGATACTGTGATCATTTTCACACAACAATGTAGCAGTTTTAATTTCAATATGGGAACAGTATGCAAAAGATACAACTGCACTACTAGTTCATAAGAACAAAACAAAAGATCATGTGTCAACACTAATATCAAGGCTGTAATTCCATGTCGACAGAACTAGGTTTTAATGAATCATAGTTCAGTTTCTTAAAATTGTGAGAATGTTGTCAAGACAGCTTCGCAATAACACCACTCATTCATTAGATATCAGATTACCTCTTCAGTAATAATCACAAGTAAAGCAATCTACAGGCTAACTTTTTAAAACACTGACTTGTTTCTTGCCGGTTTCTGATATTTTGCCACTGCTTACATCATTCCTTTGGCTGTGTATCTGCTTGCTTTAAAGCTATTCAAAAATAACGCAAAAACATTACTACCAGTTATCTTTGCATTATTCTAAGTTGATTCATTCTAACTTTGCAGTGTCTGCTGCTTCAACATGATTTCAGTATTGTTTCCAAAGATTACATACTATATGAAGCAATGTCATTGTTAGCAGAGAAGTATTGTTGTAGTTGTACAAAGTTGACAATCCTTTCGATGTTACAAACCACAGTTTGTCCACGAATCTTAGCTGTAAACATGAATGTACTCGGCTAAAGACAGGCAGACAGGATCTTGTGGCCTAATTGGTTTTTCCGACGTCACTATAAGTATGTTCTAGCTTTAAACCGGGACTGGTTAGTTTCATAACCATGAACGTGGGGTTGAATTGACATCTGGCTTATTTGCCTCACATTACAATTCTCAGGTTACATTAACACCTGCTAGATATTTAGAACTCGTGTTTTCTAACTTGCATGGTTAAGTTGTGGTGGGAAGGAGTCAGTGACATTTCACGTATCCCAGCGATAAGCTACTGGAAATAAATCTTTGTGAAGTAACAAAACGAAAGATCGACTGTAGACCTTTGGGCTTCCATGGCATGTTCACACCTGATGATCCGGTGAACTCTGGAGTGTAATTCCACAATCCTGATTTAAACCGTAATCGTGTGTTCTGCATAATCCCAGATGTTACCATTTGACACTTATAGTAAACTGTAAGCGGCTAGGTCCCTGATGAAGTCATAAATGCGATCCTTAAGCCTTCATACGAGAGACTTCAAAGCTAAGGATTTACCGACTATAGCCATATGTTGATTATTTCACCGAGTTGATCAATCAGTCATTCAACGATACGCTCGAGAAGTGCATTGTCGTTGTGCACACGATATTGATATTGTAGCTCTTGTACGACTTTAATCATTAGACAATTGTACTTGCGATTTTTTAATTATGTTTAGATGTTTTGGAAAAGTGACTGAGACTAACAGTTTCTTTCAGAGAAGTGACATCAGACATATTATGATAGTGAGTTCATTTCTTAGTGCCGTGTTATTTCTAAACTTTTTCATATTGTCTTTCAATGTGAGTCTCACCTGGAAAATATTGTATCAGGACGGGATTCATCCACATCCAATACGTTGAAATTATCAAGAATAGAGACGTGATAAGTCGAAATGGTACAAATATCTTTACCACTCATCTTGTGGATCAGATATGTGAGTGACATTGTTTTTCATTCGTTTAATCCTATTTCGCCTTGGTATTGCAACTTGACCTAATAATGAACAATTATGCTAAGCTCTTTTGTTGACATGACTGACTACATGTACTTTGCATTGAGTATTCGAATTTTTTTTGATGAGTCCAGTAACACAAAGTTTAGTTACAAAATTAGTACAATAAATCAAACATAAATTCGTTTGGAAATGCGAAGTAGAACAACATACACATACTACTGATAATACCGACAAAACATTATCAAGTTCACAATTTTAAGTAAGACTGCGAGACATATTCATGTAAGTGATGCCTATTATACAATAAATACTAAACTTAGACGAAGTACCATTTCGAGAGACAAAAAACAAATAAACGAAACAAGCAAAATTCACACACAAATGCTTGGTGAATTCAAATACACAATTTGTTCGTGATACAATCTAGTTTAAGGCCACAAATCAGCTTCCTTCATTTTGTTGATGAAGTAGCGCTCTAAAGTGTTAGCACTTCGATATAGATAAGAGTCTTGTTGATTATACGTACGACAATTATGAAACATCCGCATCATATCAGCAATAAATAAGGATTTCGTAACATAATAATTAGATTTTAGACGTTCCGACATTGTACCTAAATCTATAGAAATGACAGTTGTAAAATATGCAATTATTTCATTAATAAGAACGCAAAATATGTTTACATTTAAACTTCAATGAAAAGTTACCAATTATTGTCTCAGTAATTTCCTAATTTCTAAGGGCTTTTTCGATTTATATTAATTATCGAAAAGAATATGAAAAGGAACAATAAGTGGACACTATTGGGGAGAACCACCCGACGACAAAACAGTCACTCGGTGCTTTTTGATTTTTATTAGTCAATCTTTGACAAAGAATAGATGAAAATCAATTTCCATCAAACCACATCCATGTTACAATAAAAATTGGCTACATTTCTGAAGAACGAAACAGTTCAAAAAGTGTGCGGATACATTATAATTTGAGCTACAGTTTGTGTAGAGAGGACGATATCAATCAACTCCCGGAATCAAAACGGGTCGAGGAAGGTTGGAACCTTCAGCCCACTAAGTGGAAGCTAAGTGCTTTGGCTACTGAACAACTAATTTATTGAGTCAGTTTGTATCATAATACACAGAATGTGACACAAAAAATTGATCGCAGGTATGATAACGTGAGTAACTGATGATTCCAATATGAACGATCAAAATTAATCTAAATTTTCCCGGGAAAGTGTATTTTGAGATCTCAGTGGTCAGTTGTAGGTCTCAAAAAATACATAAGGATAGGTAACTGCCCTATGACAACACCTCTTTTTATCCAGAGGTACAAGAAAATTATTTGCAACCTAAAAAAAATAGATTTTCTATAGGCTGGAAACTCCTTGTAATCTCAGGCGCAGAAATAGTTGATTTTTCGCAAGATTAAAATCACTAACCCAATTTTAAAAAATTTTAACAATTATGTTTCTATCTTCAAATATGATATAACAGAACCAGATAAACGTTTGCATGTGACTTAAAATGCTGTAAAAACTAACAAATCACTACTTATTGAAAATCTAGGGGAACATAAGCAGGAAAAGACAGCACTATTCAAATCATGAGCATTGATTTGAGCTGGAAATTTTAAGCATCCACTGTTAGACGTAAAATACCAACTCAACAGACTGCACATTTTGAGTAAAAACAAGACAAAAAAAACTTGGTTCCTTCAGACGAGTTGATTAAATAAACAATAAATACAGTGTGAATAAAACCACTCTAAAGAATTCGAATGAAGTAACAATAACAATTCAGGACACAGAATACCAGTTCGCTGTCATACGATGATGAAAATCAGTTCAATCACCAAGCAAAATTCACAACTCGTGATCAGGTGATATGTACACGTAAAATTTGAAAGAGGTTGTAGATATCATAACCCAGAAAATATATTCAAACAAACACCAAGGTGAAAATGTTACAGAGAAAATTTTATCGAGAAAACTACTCACGAAAGCTGTACAATCGTACTTATAGCAAGTTTAGTAAATAATACCCTATAATAAAGTAGAGAGGCATTACGTCGTTCAACAAAACAATCGAAACTAGTCATGTCCTTTTATTTTCTAAATACTGAATAAAGTAGGGGTTCATAATTAATGTTTTTTAAATACCCACAAAAAGGAGTGTTGCATTACATAACAAAGTTGTCAGAAGTAATTAAAAGTCCTCCAATATGGAATAATGAAGGTTGAACTACGTTTCAAAAATGTAAAAAATAAATTGCGAACGACAATTTCCAAATTCAAAAATATTAGTGCGAAAATTATTTTGAAGGCTGATTCCTGTAGAGGCTCAGGACCCTGAATGACCATATACTCGAGGCGTATACTTGCGAAACAAATATCCAAGCAGCGCCATATATGTTTTCCTAAAAAAGGTTGAATGTCAGTAGCTACCACATCGACGTGATAGTTGCGTGTCTCTATAATCATGACATCGTCGGGCTACACTGGCTGGAGCATTCGCTACACAAGATTCTACCCTGTAATAATAGTCGGTTAAGCAGAGGTGAAACTAAAAGCAACAAAGCCAAGATCCAACGGTGAAGTCGTACTATTGACTGTACAAAAGCGTGACGGCAGTAAAAAGTCCCTCTCAGATAACCAGCATGAAGACGGTGTGGCCTTCACACGAAGTATGCTGTCAGAAAGGATCAATCCCGAAAATTCACACTTCACTTTACTCCACTGATTTCAGTCTCCAGTGGCAAAGCCTTGAAACCTATAGATAAAACACAACTAAAATCTCTCTCAAAAAGACCGTGCATGACCGGCCTCACGCATATCCCCTTTAGGCAATGAGGTTGCACTCCAAGTTTTTAGGACCAACCCTAATCCAGTTTACTTTCCGCAAGAACCCTTCCAGTGTAGGCAACTAGGACGTGATAACCACTCTCATACTTCAAACAGCACCCGAGATCACCTCGTCCATAATCAAATCCCTGCTCCTCCTAATAGATCCTCCACTTGCAATTCTAACTCTTATCCTTCTACTACCTCTCCCACACGTCCCACCAGTGATTCCATTTCACAAAGCGCTATCCAAAGTTTCATGGAGCCACACTCTAAATTGCATGTTAGGGATTTCAGTGTGCAAATCTATTGTGGAATAGGACAAAAGGCCTCATTTCCTAAAACCTTTGAATCTCTCGCTAATGTCGTACGTTGTGTCTAGGAAACACATATAGGATCCTAGTGTAGTTATTCAGTTGATGTTACTTAGTCAGTCCAGAGAACCAGTGCAATATACACTTTGCTTACCTGGGGACCTAGAAGCAAGCTATCGTGAACCTGATGGCATAAGTACAGCACCAAGTTTGAGAGCAGAACAGACACTTCACGAATAGATTCCTGTAGATAGTCGCCTATGCATCGCTCGTTTGAGTGACATAGTAAGCACTCGAAAGAATAAAGGCACACTCTGATGCCTTTTAATCGTTTCCGCTTACGTCCCACTTCCACGGACTGTAGCTCAGACGAAGTAAAAGATGAATTATATACGGAGTTCTCTAACCTCCCTCAGAATACTAAACACTAAGACATAATCATAACATAGGTGGATTTTAACGACCATGTTGGCAAGCTAAATCAGGTTTTAAAAATATTAAGTAGGATTTATAAGCAAACCAGCATAACGAACAGACAATGGAGATCATTTTTTACAATTATGGTCAGACCAATGTCCATCTTTAGCAAGCACAAACTTCAAGCATAAGGAAAAACATTATGTAGCATGGCGCCCTCCAACATCAACATGACGATAGACACAAATATACTATATTGGTATCAGTCAGCGTTGGAGAAGCACCGTAAAGGATTGGTGCTTAGTTTTGCGCACATAATTGAACTCCGACCATGCCTTAGTGGGAGCATGCATTTTCAGGAGCTTTACTGGCTATAAGTAATTTGAAGCGAGGTAGAGTAGCGGGACCTGATAGGTTAATCCTAGATACCTTCAAGGACGGTGGTTCAGCTTTCATAATCAGGTTGACTGATATATTAGCTGAAGACTCCAACCTAGACGTGATCCCATACGACAAGTCTCAATCACTGATCGTCCTAGTATACAAGAAAAGGACAGAAATCCTCCTGTGATAACCACAGAATCAGTTTGACCAATATGGTATCTAAGACATTAGCCTCTGTAACAATAAACTCGAGAAAACCAGATCAGTTTCATAACTGGACGAGGATACATTGACTAAACATTTACACTTCGCCAGATCCTAGAACATAGGCACACCAACCATCGTCCAACAATAGTTGTATTCATTGACTTGAAAGAAGCCTCCCACTCCACAGATCCAGAGGTTATGCAGTAGTGTCAGCCATTAAAAGGCATATCTCAAAAGTACATAGACCTTATGAAAGCTCTCCACACAAACGCCACTGGTCGATTTACAACTTATGGTGGCTGTCACGAGAATTGACAGCCTCAAGTGGGGCTCGTCAGGGTTGTCAATTATGCCACCACCACTCCACCCCCCCCCAGCAATAACGTTTCAGTTAATGTCGCCATACATGTCCTCCCAGAAGTCACACCACCTAACTTCTCAGGAATTGACTTCCTTTCAAGAAGCCCACTCGTCGACCTCGAATACGCAGATGATATTGTTCTATTTGGTGAAGACGCTGACAATATGCAAAGCCTCCTGAACACCTTATGTAACAATGCAAGCAAATTTAAGATGCGTTTCTCTCCCTCCAAGTGTAAAAGGCTACTTCCGGAATGATATGCATCATCGACAAGATTGGTCATACGAATTGAAGTAGTCGAGCACATTGACCACTTCTTCACTTATCCCAGTAGTCCCATCAATCCTGGCTGCTGGTTGTCTGACGAAATCTCGGCCCGGATTCAGAAAGTTCGTCTGGCTTCGATCAATTTGTGCCACTTGTGACATAGGCGAGATATCAGTCTCTCAACAAAAGACCAGTTGTACCACTCAACAACCAGCTCTGTTTTGACCTATAGATGAGAGACATGGGCTACGAAAATGGAAGATAGGCGTAGGCTCCAGGTCTTTGATCATACAAATCTCCGAAGTATCGCCAGCATATCATGCAATGACCGAATACGCAATATTGATGTTAGATGCGAAGTACTAAGAAAACACAGTAAATCAGTCAAAGAGGTCGTAAACCTTCATTGACTGAGATGACTGGAATCTGTGTAGCGTATGCCCAACCACCGCCTGCTTCGTCGCATGATGTTGGTTGGGGAAGGAATAGCACGAAAGTAAGATAGAGGCAGCCAAACCAAAGCATGGGATCAATCCATGAAGTCTTTGACTGTTAGTTTAAGCCCTGTTGGTAGATGCAGACTACGCATTTGGAGTCCATGTGATAACCGTGATAAGTGGCTGGGGACATTGGGTGACATGGTTGAGAATCACTCAGTGTTACAAGTGTATTATTGGTTGGAGAAATTGTGTGACATAACTCAGATTCCGTCATAATGGCGCAAATGTGTTTATTTCTTATGTTCTACTAGACTCCAAGTCTCATTATTCATTGGTAATTTTGTTTGTTTCATTTCTTTCTGTCGAATTATACACGCATAAGGCTCAGACTCTACGTTATGACTGATTAACTAGCATGTCAGTTAACAGCCCAATTCTTCAACATATTGTTAATTCGTGTTATGGGATACCACAGAAACAAACCTTTAAGACCAACTGCAAGTTTAGAACTAGTTCAAATTGAGTTTAGATCAGGAGTTTATGTACAAATAAGGCTCTAGCAATTCACTAATCCCAGCCTAGTCTTTACATTCAAAAGAAGCATGTCCAAACCCTGAAGTTACTATGGTCTTGATAACCTGTAACTTTTTCCATTTGTTCGATGAGTTGTTATTATAACTGTTTCAGAATATAAATATTTATGGAGTTGGTAGGTATTGTTTACGCTTCATTTTTACTTCTTTAAGACGCATTTTAATTTGCATTATCTCATATTGGAGGACTTCTAATTACTTCTGACAACTTTGTTATGTAATGCAACACTCCTTTTTGTGGGTATTTAAAAAACATTAATTATGAACCCCTACTTTATTCAGTATTTAGAAAATAAAAGGACATGACTAGTTTCGATTGTTTTGTTGAACGATGTAATGCCTCTCTACTTTATTATAGGGTATTATTTACTAAACTTGCTATAAGTACGATTGTACAGCTTTCGTAAGTAGTTTTGTTGAAAAGAAAATGTCTTTCACTAAAGTCTTCATTTCTGGTTTTATAATGTAGTCGGCTTTTTTTAATTACTTAACACAAAAGTAGGGGATAATCAAATAAGTGGAAAGAGACTAACAGTGGAATAAGTTTACATAATATAATTGAGTCTGCATATGCTTTCTGTAACTGGTCACTAACCAATTACATAGTGGATCAATTAAACATATAAAATCATTTATGAGCTTTTATCAAGTTCTTACAACCTTATTTTGATTT
Organism: Schistosoma mekongi; assembly: GCA_034768735.1. Lineage (NCBI taxonomy): Eukaryota > Metazoa > Platyhelminthes > Trematoda > Strigeidida > Schistosomatidae > Schistosoma > Schistosoma mekongi. The sequence goes on along the minus strand of CM068308.1, from coordinate 20,038,385 downwards.
ACTGAAGGCACAGTGTTGCAAACTGTGAATACTTGGATTGATAAAAATTATTAGTGGGTTTTCCTATGCATAAAGGCATTAGGAAAATATTCCAGAGTATGTAAAGTGAGAGTGAAACAAAATCTATAATTATAGGATTAGTAATATAGGTTTTATTATTAATATTGTATTACTATACCTGATGAAATGAACAATTTCAAATTTACAATCAAACAAAAGTTACTCAAAAGTTATTTACCTATTGGAAAAACGATAATATCTTGGTAATCTGGTGCTTCATCAATTGTAACAGGTTTTTGAAAAGGACCAGCTAGTACATGACTACGTAGTGCGTTTAGAATAGGACGGATTTTTTCTGCTAAACGTTTAGCTTCTTGAATCCAAACAGGCTCTAATGAATCTGACCTGAACAATATAAATGTAATTATGATAGTTGTATGATATAAATAAAATTCATAAAACTTGTATTTCTTTACTGAAAAAAGCTAACAGAGGATAAAAGATACTTAAATTAACTGACTATTAAATACCAAGATAACCACTTACTTATCCCTACAGATGAAAACGCTTAAGATGTTTTATGATTTTTGTAAACACGAAATTGAAAAACACCAATCAATCATGAGTAGCGTAGTCTCGTAGCATTAGCTTGAATTGCCATACCACAATAACACAACCAGATCAAGATAACATAACTAACATCACAATGTAATCCAACAAGAAGGAATGAAAAGGTAAGTATGAAAGAATTGTGGAATTTAATATCAAAAAAGGATGAAGAGTGAGCACACTTGTGCCATTGCAATGGCTTTTCAGTCATCAGATACCACTTTTTTTAATCACTTTTGTAAATTTTGCCACGTCAATCAGTGAATTAAAATTTGCTAAATTCAAATTAAAGTAGTTTCTATAAGTTATGTACGACTACATGTAGTAAGTAACAGAATTATCAACTTAATGCAACTTAGTAAAATTTTTTAAGGATCAAAGTTATAATGTTGAAAATCTAGAAAATACCACTAAGATGATTGAATGAGAAGTAAGTAGGTGGAGAACTTAAACAAACGATACAGTGTGATGAAAATATTAGATAGTATATCGACGATGAAACAATAAATGATCATTTAAAGGCGTAGTACGGAAGCAATGTGAAAGTTATAGATATCACTATCTAATTACGATAGCAATGGTCCAGGTCAAGTGCATAAAACTTTAATTAATAAATGTATTTTGGCTACAACAATTTAAAAACTACATACTAAAATTCAGAGTAATATGAACCGTTTAACTTGGCAGTTTCTTACAGATATTATTTGGTTGAAATTCGAAAGTGGAACATAATAAGTAGTAGGATTGATCTTTACTGCAATTTTATACGATTAAAAATAAAGATACTTTAAGTTCACGAAGATAAAAATAAGAAACGGCAATTTGATTTCATTCATTATTTGTTCTTCTTTGAATCTAGAACGATTTGTTGTTCAGTACTCATGATTCTGAAACGATTCAGGCTAACTTAGGTGGATATTTTTGAAAATTTTGCATTCAGTGACAGACTGATTTAATAACCAAGATATTCGCTTCTACTCGAAATAAGCATCGATGTTCTTCAGTGTAGTAACAAAGGCTTCATAAATGCCTTGTCAAACTCAGTAAACCCAGTAATCTTCTTTATGCAATCTTTTCATAACGGTTTTATTATTTTCACTTTTTTTAGTAATAATGAAATGGAATGTGACAACTTAAATCGATATCAAGCGACACTACGTTCTTTTATACTCTACCAGTCTGTAGATGGAAAATTGTTACCATGAGAATTTTAAATCATAATTTTTTCTGTGACAATTCTACCAACTTAATGTTAACTGGGGTAAATATTGCGATAGATAAATCTTACTGAAATCTAAGTGACACCATCCATGTCCAACGTAAAATATGTTTATAATTAGAAAAAGACACCTTTGCTACTGGAAATTTGTGATATCGCTTTATCAGTAGTAAGATAAAAAAAATTAGGCGAGTGGTAATGAACGATGAAATCAAAAGGAATGCACGAAATCCAATTCTATTATTGAATATTATCGTTTAAGATGCTAAGCTAGTAAACTACTTTTGATCAATATAGCTGAAAAACAAAACCCACGATTCGCAGTATTTTAAAAATTAAATTTACATTTTCAACAAACTATTATGACGCGTTGACCTCGGAATGATTCTTGAATTGACTTGTGGTTTGGGAGTTAACAAGATGGGTGGACTTGAACAAGGTTGCGGTAAACGTTTGCGTAATTTCCTGGGAGGTTCCGGTAATTCGCCAACACTTTTATCAAAGGTATCCGACGACTCTCGCTTTACTGAAGCAATATTAGTACTTACAGAATGTCGATTTGTTTCCGGTAATTCTGTTTTATGGGTTTTATGATATAAATCAGAGAATCCGTTCCAAGATAAATCGATTTCAGTTAGACCTGGAATTTGATCTGGTCTTAGAGGTCCATTACGAAATAGTTTCGCAGGTATTCCTGGGTATGATTGATTAAGAGATTCACGACGTTTTTCTATTATCCGTGTAATAACCTATAAAAGAAATGAAATAATTTCAAAGGTATTACATTATAAATGAGATGTAAATTTAACAAAAATTTTACACTTCTACAACGAATTATGATATACATTAAGAAAATATTCACGAAACAAATTAAAATCTATTGTATATACGTCTACAAATAACTAACGCTGAATTATGAAACCGAAAAACAGGCCCTTCTATAATACCTATTAACTATGAAAAACGTAGAAGCACTGGGGAGGTGCCAATTTAAATGTAGTATTATCTGAGCCAAAATTTTTCATGTTACTAGGTTATTTGTTCTATCCGTATAGGTGGACGCTGTTGCTGTATTCGTTCGCTTATATTTTGACATATCATTTCGATACCCTATCACCAAGGCGTTGTAAATGTGTTTATACACTAGATAGATAAGCTTGGATTTCTATATTTGGTAGGAATGGATGAATAGGGTAGAAAGCAGTCATGTTTATTAACAGTGAGGTCGGATTAGAGAACTATCTATTTAATGCGTAGATTTAACACTTCATGTAAGGCTACTTGGATTAGATATCCTTTAAGATGACAAATACTGGAATTTACACAGTGTGGTGATTAGAAAATCACAGCTAATCTTATCATCATTGAAGAGAGTTACAATTACGCAGGCAGAAAAAACAAAAACTCACCTCTTTTTGCTTAGCAATTAATTCAGAAAATCTAGTATAGATTATATTTGGATATAATTCACAACCCATTAATGTGGCACCTTCATATTCTTTAATGTAGCCCAAATAAGCTTGTCGAGCTAAGCGTATTTCACGTGAAAATCCTTGCTTTCTAAAATAACCAGTAGCGAATGAATCAGCATACGTAAGAAAATGAAATATTTTATGTTGTATATGATAATCTTTCAAATGATTCATCATCTGTGTCCCATATCCCTAAAAATAATAAAAGACAAAGTACTATTACGAAAGTAAAGCAAATTATAACACTGTCGACAGGCGAAGATTCCAAAAGGCTAAATTACAGGAATAGAGGAAAGCATTGTTATTACAGACATTATATCTGCAATATTCCATACAAACAATGTGTCCCTTTTGAATTGCTAACATATAAAATCTGTAGGTTACCTATGATAGAGCACGTATACGAAGACTCTTTACATCACAGATACGAATCCAGCTTAATTTGGAATAACCAGTCGAGTATCACGACCACTCACATAAACCTGTGTATTGCAAATGAATTAAACTGAATTAACTATAATAAACATCGATACAAAATAGTTGAATTTCTTGTCACTAATACCACAGTAGCAAAAATATACAAAAGATGAGGATTCAATAAACACTGACTGAATAAACTTACTTTGACTTGTTCATTGAAAATAACTGCACAAAACACTATTTCCGTAAATCCCTGAGTTGGGAACATACGAAAGCATATTCCACCAATAGCATGTTTTTCACATGAATCAGAAACTTTTAACAGAATAAGGTTTTTGTGTTTTCTGTATGTACATAAAAGTGGAACGAAAAACTAAATGCAAGCAAAATTCATCAAAAACAACTATTTGTACGATGCATATTATAAACTGAATTGAAGAATTTAGATAATAGACATATAAAAGCACGATGTAATAACTGTTAACTGACGGGTTTACCAATAATTCATCCTGCACTGGCCCGAGCTTAACAAACCTGACCACTGATCATACACGCACAACCATAACACTTCTGCATACATATGGTATATTTATACGAATTAACGTGAACTGCACGGACAATAACAGTCAATAACAGCATCATCAATATTTCTGACTACAATTTTTCCAATTTTCATACTACGAGGTTAAACTTTCGTTGCCACGTCACAGTTTTAAACCTCTGGTCACGATTGTAATGTGGCCCAAGTTATATAATCTTTACAACTGAAACCAACAGCTATTGACTTTATGAACTGATACCATGTCCAGTTTTGTCAGCCTCAGCTTTCTTCCAACCTACTGCTAATCCAAATAGCATCGCATATCAAAGTAAAAGGTGGTTGAAAACATGTAGCGCATATAGGCTGCCAGAAAGTGACAAATGTTCACACACCAACAGGACTCAAGACCATTCATGACAAACGGCTCATTTACCTTAGACGATGAAGATTCACAAACATACCGATCGATATGTTATCTCTGCCTAGCACCATGCGTTTGACTTTAATATGGTTCACTGAGCTGTGATGCGATAAATGAGCGGTGCTTCGAAGACATCTATGGGCAAACGCAAGCAGAATTCCCATGTCTTCTAATATCGCAGTACATATTTCACAACTATATAGTAATACAGTGGACTGTTATGCACTATATTCGCCCCTCCGTTATAATTTATAAAAAATAGTTTGATAAAATGAAAAGGGAATGTCTCTAATTAATAATGTAGATCACAAAAGTAGAAATACAATAAACACCAACATTATGATGAAAATCGAGTAAATAAACTTACGGATCAAAAATTAGTCGTGCAATATATTCTTTGGGCATACGAGGCAATTGCAAAGCGAATACATTTAGTAATTCCAAAAGCCAAATGTACGTTTGTGGAGGTTGGTTAGGATTTAAACTATTGTTAACTATGTGAAATTCAATATTCCCAGCGGATTCTTCTTGACGAGCAGCAGCGTCTCTTGTTGCATTTAAAGAGTGCAACTGGTAGGGATACGTCACAACAAAACATTTAAGAATAGAAAAATAACACATAAATGGGGAAGATGACTAGGTATTTGATTACCATCAAGACAGCCGAGTAAATGGATTCCACGAAAAGTCGCAAACGCTTACAATAAGCATCAGAAGTGAAAACAATATTTTGTGTTGAATTCAAAGATGCAAATTCCCGATGCTATTTATAGCTTATTGTTTTTCAATGAGCATGAGAGTTTTGCAATTCAGTGTAAAGAAAATTGACACATGTAGACCATGTTTAGCAGAAAAGGTGTACGAAGTGGCTTGTACTACTAGTAGAACTTAACATTAGCTTTAAGATAGTTACCCAAATAGTAACAATATAAAACACGATTTTCCTTTAAAATTTATCCACAACTCATCTCCTAAAGAAACTAAACTAAACGTAGTAACATGACATAGCAAACGTGAATGGTCATGTAACTTAAAAAGAAATAACGATTGCTGTTACTTGTATCATATGTAATGGTTATTCATTTCTTCACAATCTAAAAATGAGTTAACTGAAGCAGGAGTTTACTCTTCCCAAGCTTATACATACTACAGCAGTCCGTATCTTCAAATCAGCATTTTCGTAATGTAACCAAATCTATAAACTTCGAGGATTTACTTATATTTCCAACAAACCTGTTGGAATTATGCAATATAGAATAGTATAAAACAGTAAACGGTATCTTTCGAATGGTGATTAGTAGTACTAGTGGGCTAGATTCCTATCAATGGAATGGATTTAAAAGCATGTTTTCACTCCATATCTATGGATTAGGAGGGAAAAATCATAGTTCATTAAGAACGGTACTATTAAGGATGTTTTTAATTGTCCGCATCTTGGAAGTTCAACAAGGCAGCAAAAACCCAATATGGTATACAAAGAGATAAAACATCTATCTCGGTTTTGGATTCACTACTAACCTTACGGAATCCACAACAAATAAAAAGTAACATTTGTGCACAGTGGCAAGATACAACAAAGTATATAAATACTTCAAGCAAATAAAGGGCAATGGAAAATAAAGCTCCGGTCTTACTGTTTGAAAAGGGTAAAATCCTTTGCAAGGGCTTTCGCCGTTCTTCATTTCGCGAAGAACTTGTTCTAATTCGTTAATACTAACATCTCTTGAAACATCGGACTTATTACTCGGTAACCTTTTCATATTACTTTCAGTAACCAAAACGTTTTCCTCTGATTTGCGGTTCAATTTTTTCGAATCACACACAGATGGTTGTGTAGTAACTGACGACTGACTGCGAAGACGTATACCTAAATACAAAGTTAATTAATGAGTCTAAATTTGCATTTTACAAGTACAAGACATGAGTAAAAACCAATAAAAGTATAACGATTAGAGTGTGTACTTTATACAAACCCTCTATTAGCCTACACAATAACTTCATTAGCATTTATGAGGTAAAACCTACCTCTATTTCATAATTTCTACAAATACACGACTCAAATGAGAATTTTCCTCAATACCATCAAATATGATTTTATTCCTGTTGATATCTCACATTTCTTTTGCTAAATTGTACACGTAAACGATAAACCAAGTAACGTTGGCTCATAGTCACTTGAATTTGTGTCAAACTGGCAAAACGTACAACTTAGGTATAAAATTACGGAAGTAAGATGAATCTATATTTCCCACATCAACATACAATGTAACTCGATTTCTCAATCTTTTAATCGTTCCTAATTAATTTACTTGTAGGCCTAATTCAGAGAATCATTAACGCAAAAGAGAATTTCATCAATTAGTTTACAGTGGGTAAGCTTAAAATAAGTAGGTTGCATGAGACGACATGGAAATACTGAATGCTTGTAAATACTACACGTAAAGACCTTAAGTTATTGAGAGATTATTTTGCACAGCCAGAATATCTGATCGATTTGTTGTAAGTTAAATTTGGATAGTTTGACGAGACTGGTTAAACATGTAAATCACTCAAAGCACTTAATCATATAGTACCACTTCTCTTATCACTCAGAGACCTAGAAGATGGAGTCAGCATAAGCTGTTACATATTATACCAGAAAGTCAAAAGGTTACCAAGATCAACAGCCTAGAAAGTAATGATAATAGAAAGCTTAACATGAGAAACAATGTTAGAGAAAGCAATGAATAAGAAGCATGAAATAATACTTAGACTCAAGAGACAGTAAAATATAGACGGATATAACTGAGATAGTGCTGTCGACCGTAAGCTGTCATTTATGGCTTTTTTACACTGCGTTTGCAATCAATTAGTCATAATTTTTACACAACCTATTCAAGATAAAGACTAGACTCCCTCCAACTATGCGATCCTCAGTCATCAAACGAGGTGAATAACAATCACAAACTATGTATTGTGCTTAAAGTAACATTATCCATATTCAGGAAATAAAATGACTGGGATTAATCATACTTCATTATCACTCACTTGTTCTCCGGTTATATGGATGCTGTTTTATGTCAACAGGTTTCGCAGACAATTCATCGGGTTCATATTTAATAGATGTATTAACTGCTATATTTTCATTACCATTCATCAAGTCTGAATTACTAAGCAGTTTTTCTGCTATCAGATCGCTGTCAACTGGTTTAACAACTAAATCACTTTTAATTTCATTTGAACTACCGGTGGTAAGATTACGTTGCTGTGTAGAAACATTGACCACGTGATCAATAGAGATTGACTGTAATAGTCCACTTGGTGTGATTACATTATCGGGACGTAATGGTAGTCGAAAGTATGGGTCCCAGACTGAAGTTGTATGATTATCAATATTATCTTCCAACAAATTACAAAGTCTAAATATGAAATAAGAATGGATTTGAAATACAAATAATTGGTCAATAATTCAAAAAATTTAAAAATGAAAGGCGACTGTTGTTTACCGTGTTAAAGGCTGTATTAGGTGTATTTTTGCATCTAGCACGGAGGGGGTTATAGAATCTTGTTCGAAAAATTCGATTAATTTTTTTTTTATTTCAGGCAAAACGGCTAACAATAAATTCTTTCCGAATGCACATGTAGCTTCAGTGTATGGTAAAGTACGACAAAACTTTGGCGCATAACAGTGGCATATCCATCTGAAAGGAAGGTAATAAGTATACACATTTGTAAATTACCTCATATAGATTAGTTTATACCCTGTTTTATTTTCATGCTTATAAATCCTTTGACTTGGGTATATGATTTTATATGAATTCACATAAGACAAAAATAATTTACACAATTCGATTGTTATTTCAGGATTTTGGGGATCAGAAACAGCACAGAACAGTAACGCGTTTCGTACAGCCTTTAAGAAAGTTGAAGAATCAAGTAAAATTCACATACCACATATACCTACCGTATTTACATCAGGTCGCTCGAATGGGGGTTTGTCATCAAAAGTTGGTTGCATTTTATTCATTAACGCCTTACGAATGCGCTAGAAATGACATTACATATTTTATTTAAACTGCTTTACCTTTAAAATGCAAAAATAAATGTTTCTCGTTTCATAATCCTCTTCCTTAGAACATAAAATATACATCCGTTCCACATCATCGACCATTTGGATAGCACTGTTAAGCCAAGTAGTGTCGCTTGGATCAGATAAGCTGTAATGAATGTGATGGCAATTTTCGCATACAGCTTCATTGAGATTTTTATTTGTCTCGTCATCTGTAAGTTTCCACGCACAACACTTGCAACCTTCATTCTAAAATCAGATATTTCTGAAAGGCCATTCACACGCTTACCCCACATTTAGAATAAGGTAGATATTTTAACAGCTTTTGACCTATAGTTAAACTTTCCATGCTGCGACTGTCCTTTCCTGTAAGGTCAGTATTTGTTTATTATCACTGCCCACCAAGCGTACTCTCTAAGGTGTACCAACAGATGCCGATTATAAGCTGGAAAAATTATAAAAATGGCAATAAAACAATTGAAAATTAAGACGCTGGAGAAAAGTCTTCAGGAACTATTATGATAAGTACTCGAAAGCAAAGACTCACAAAGCCAACATCATATACTTCTAAAACAAAACCCATATGGATTAGATTGCAAGGTTTGAAAGACGACAACAATGAGGATTGCTTCATCGGGAGGACAACCAGAACAAATTTTTGTGAACCGGACATTGACCATAATGGTTATACATACAGAACAGAGTGGTAAAATCCAAAGTGACGTTTAGTTTGTGATATTTATGGAATGGCTTAATTAAAGTATCAAAAATACTACAAGTAACAAGTAAAGCTAACAGACAATGTCAACAAATTGTAACTACAAATTTTAGACATACCTTGACATACCATAAACTGATTCCTGAGAATTTGGAAATGTGTACAAGTGTCCTTTTTTCTTGGCACACTCAAGACAGCACGACACAAATTTAAATTGACGGTCAGCTCATATACGTTAGATTCGTTATTTGCCTACATGACTTTCTTGAACATATTGTGGTCATTGGCGATAAAGTGGGAAATAACACAGTCCTGATATAAAAACCCTGAGTGAATTTCAATTTAACCTGTTTCGATGATAATAACGATCAAACGCCAACTATTCTGCACATTCGAAAAGATGGAAAAATTGAGGTTTGCTATTATTCAACCATAGGTAGTAAGAACTAGTTCAGGCGAAAAACAAGCGTCTCTGGGCGTATCATAGGAGTCTCAGTCGCTCCATCGTGCAATACAGCCAATGCCATCCATTCACCTAGTATGTCTTTTATGCTATACCAAAAAACTTGTCTTACAAATCTATAGGGACTAAGAGAACATTATTTCTGCTAGGAAAAGTTTGAATGACACTGACCTTCATCAAAGTTAAATGAATTAATGTACGCACCCAACTGCAGACTACTAACCACTAAGCGTTCGGTTTGCTCTGCCCGCTAGCTACTGATGAGATTCGTAAGTTAATACTTATTTATGCCAGCTACGAAATTCACCGAAAATATAGTATTTGGAGCATCATAACACGAAGTGCCATTGCTTTAATTTACGTCCACACCTAATATCCAAAATGATGCTATTAAGAAAAATAATGAAGTATGTTGAAGTGGAACAAACGCATAAAACAGTCAGATCCAGCTAGTCGGTTTGTAACTCTAACTACTACGTAGTAGATTTAGAACAGTATGAGGTATGTTTGAGAGCATAGGGACGGAAACTAACAACGTTGAGTAAAGAAGCCAATGCCATACAGTGTGGTTAGATATTGTCGATAGTTAACTAGACCAAAAACAAACCCCCCCCCCCACCTGCCATTCCGACCTTACGGTTTAGAGTAGCCGCTACTTTCTAATATCAAATTGTTTCAAATAGCTGGGAAGGGCATGAAACAGAAAACGTCCCCGCTTCACGGGCTTCCATATCTAGACCCACTGGATCACCAGTCTTACTAGATAAGGTTATGCATACATAATACATGTAATAATAAAAAGAATATTAGCAGAAATTTGGTCTGAGTTCCCAAGAATAAGTCGAGTACTGTCTTAAAACCTTAACCGCCTCAACCAGTAAGGAATTCCAGGACTCAATTGACCCTAGGAGGAAGAAGTTGTACGACGATAATGCGAAGGTATCGGGGTGTGAAATAGTTATTTGGGCAAGAGTAGCTAATAAAGTAATAAAGTGTAAGACGAAAAAAACAAAATAATAATAAGAGGCGTAAATGAAACAAAGAACTAATGATGGTAGTTTATGCAATGGTAATAAGTATATGGTGTGAGGGGTGCTAACAAAACGTAGTTAACCTCTTTTTCAAAAGGTGAACATAACTCTCAATGTAAGCATGTTTGTCCAACCGCTTTTTTAATGTCCATCATGAATCTCCTGATGTCACCGTTCAGGCGAAGCACTCCAGATCTACCAGACCACCAGCAAAGAGTTTTAGAATATGACAGGTGTTTCCTCCTTGGTGTGGAATCCTGTGAGAATTGCCTAGCCATAGACTTCAGAGAACCCGAGGTCGTATTGTGAAGGATACTACTCATAAGGTCATCTATAAGTAGCAGGTAGCGGAGCGTCACATGAAGTTGGAAAGAATCAGTAAATAGCATATGAGGCGAGTCGCGAGGTGGCAAGGAGCGAATCATGATTAAAACACATAGAGTCGAGGACAACCAAGGGAAGCAAGCCTATAACCGACACGGACCAGAGAACGTGAAGGATGTGCAAATTGATGGTTAAAAGTAGTGTGTGTAACATTTTATGACATTCTCTGTTTCCACCAAATACACAATTTGTCTGCACTATTGGTCTTCTCACACTTGGTGTCGCCGCCTCTGGAGAAGATGAAGATGCCATGGCCACAACCGGTTTGACGATGGAGACATTGAAGCGTTCTTGAGGCAGTTGGAAGCCGCCACAGAGTTGGCCGGTGTGCGTGAACAGAAGGTGAAGGTGAAAGTCCTAGGAACCCTGCTCTGGGGGACGCAAACGCGGTGCTCGACGATGTGGAGCTTGCCGGCAGTGAGGAGGCGCCGGGAGATATTGTGACCAGGTTAATATCCGAGCTTGACGGTCTTGTTGACGAAAAGATGGTGTCGCAGCAGCCCATGACCGTGAATCTGGTCCCAGACGGTGACCCATCGGTGCTGGCTGCCACCTTGATGAGTCTGCCCTGTCATGCTATGCCTTCGTCAGATGACGACTGGAGAGAGCAGCTGCTGGCGTCCCAGTTATTAGAATGTGTTCCAGGGGACGTGGCGCATGAGGTGCAGCCTTTGGAGATCATGGAGATGGTTCGGTTATGTGGACAGTTGGCGAGCACGACGGTTTATTCAGTAACGGAAGACAGCAGGACACTGTCTGTGGAGAAACGAATAGCCGAGTTAGAGCAGTAATTCGTAGAGGTTCGGATCCGTACAAAGAAGAGGAGTAGATGCGGAAGAAACTGTTATAGAAAAGGACGACAAGGACCCTTTGAACGTTATACACCGCCTTCTTTCTTTGAAATATCATTTCGGGTTGTTGGGTTGGTTGATAAGAGTGTGTTGTGCACAAAAGTGCCTGTGAATGGGAAAGCACTGGTTTGTTTGGTTGACGTGGGCGCGGCTATATCCTCAATAGACGTAGGACTTTGTCGACAGATGAGGGTGTGTTTATTATCAGCACAAACCGGGAGCGAACATGCACTGAAAATTTTAGGAGTATCAGACTGTTGTATCGAAGTAGCCGATTGCGTCGTACAGTATCCACTTTTAGTAACTAAAGGTATACAGCAAACAATATTGGGAGATGACTTCCTTAGAGAGGTGGAGGCGATACTTGAAACAAGGAACAGGACGGTAACCACTAAGTACGGGAATTTCAGCATACATGACAACAGCGCGATAGTTAAGACACAAGCGAAGATCTTACCGCAAGTGAGCAGAGAAAATATCGATAGGTTGGTAGCAAAGTACAGAACTCTGTCCACAGAAGTTGGAGAGGCCCATGGGTATTGTGACAGAATGACGCATGACTGTTATAGGAAGAAAACATTTTACACACGCCGGATATCAGTTCATCTAGAAACAGAAGTGAATCATCAAGTTAAAGAAATGTTGCGGGACGGGATAATCGAAGAGGCCGATAGCTGTTACAATTCAGCTGTGTTGCTAGTAAAGAAATCCAATGTGAATTATAGATTCTGTGTTGCCTTCAGATAACTAAACAGTATAACAGAGTTGAAACCAAGCTCAGTGCCAACTGTGGCCGAAACCCTGGATCGCTTACAACAAAGTCGTTTACTGTACTGGACCGATAAACGGGAGTGACAGGTACAAGACAGCCTTCACTGTGTGTCATATGTAGTACTAGTTTAAAAGAATGCCATTTGGGCTGGGGGGGGGCACTGTTTACATTTAGAAGATTAATCAACTTATTGCTGCGAAATCTTAAGGTTTAGCAACTTAGCTTGACTAGTTAAAAGTTCACTCCAAAACCTAAGCATACGCCAAAGCAATGAAGCTCTAGTATTCATTTACTTCCTTATTCTGCATAGGGATTACATTTCCTATTAGCCTATATTGAACGTTGAGAAGTATTTGTGTGTTTGGATAAGTAGAACCGCGCTCCACTGTCTTCTGCCCACGCTACTGAATAAAGACCAATTCCCATAATACTTTGGTTTTTTCTGTCACTAGATCGGGACATACGTAGGCGCTAAACTGGTGAGCCCTGTATCGAACACAATATTTCAGTTCTGTTGTGCATATCACTTTTTCTTTTTACATTCAGTCGTAAAAATATGCCTTCTGTTTTGTAAAAATTAAGATTGCGTATATATCTATATATTATATACATAGTATTCTATTTCTATCTCTTATTATTTTTCCGTTCTCATTACGTTATCATATCGTTCATGCAACATGTCAGACTCAGTCCAAACGGAAAGCCTGGAGGATAGGTCATCGGTAGACATAGACACCGTTATGACTATGAATATCCTACTCCCACAATTCGATCTTAGTAACCCGGAGTTGTGGTTTGCTCAACTAGAGCATTATTTTACCAGACACAATATTAAATCTGAAGGAGTTCGCTATCAAGACTTATGTTTAATCCCACCCCCTTCAGTAGCCAAAGAAGTCCGCGACTTGATTTTAAGTCCACCAACACCACAACCATACACCATCCTAAGACAAGAAACAATGAATCGTCTATCATTATCAGATGATCAAAGAATCCCAAGACGCTTGCAAGGGGAAACATTAAGTGATAGGTCATCGTCACAGATTTTGCGTCATCTCCAAGCCCTTGTTGGCGACAACACAGTGGGTGAAGCAGTCCTAAAACAAGGATGGATACTAGCTCTCCCATGCTACATCCAACACTGTTTGGATGCACAAGATCCCGACACCTCTTTATCTCACTTAGCACGTATTGCAGATAGGATAATGGAAAGAGGTCCCCCCTAAACCGCGTCAAGTATGATACACCATACTCAAAAAGAAGCATCAGCAAATGATCCAGTTATAGCACAACTCATGGCGAGTTTTAAAAGTCTCTCAGAGACTGTCGGCAAAATGCAAATGGGTCATAGAGACAAGAGCAGGACACCACAACCATCGGGGTTCAAGTCACGGTACAGGTCGCAAGAGTCCAAACAATCTGGACAATTTTGTTGGTACCACTGGAAATTTGGTGTTCAATCAGCCAAATGCAATCAACCATGCGCCTAGCCCAAACAGACCCTGAAGGATATGGGAAACAAATAACCCCTTCCCAGGTCGCAACTACTGAGACAGGGTGCCTAAACAGTAGCTTGTTTTACGTTTGAGATAAGAATACAGGCTTAAACTTTTTGGTGGACACTGGTGCTGCACTTTGTATTGTTTCTAAGAACAGAACCGAGCTGGGTCGAGAAACTTCCTCAGTCACACTTCAAGCTACTAATAAAACTAAAATCGCGACGTTTGGGCAGAAAACAATGACACCAGATTTGAGGTTTAGGAGACATTTCCACTTGGTTTTCACTGTAGCCAATCTTGATCTGGCAATACTAGCAATGGAGTTTTTAGAGGTGTAAATTTCTAGTTGACACTGGAAAACGACGTTTGATATTAAAAGAAACTTCGAAATATACTAAAGGTACAGAAAGTCGTATCATCTCTCTAAATTTAATACAAACTCCGCCAGTAACAACTGCAAAGTTCCAGAATATACTCGCAGAATTTCCAGAACTAGCAAAACCGAACCCTTAACCTTCCAAAAGTAAGTTAAAAGTATGTCATACAATCAAAACGGAAGGAGCACCTGCTTTCGCTAAACCCAGGAGACTAGCATCTGATAAGCTTAAAATAGCTAGAGCTGAATTCGATTACATGCTTCAGCTGGGCATAATACGTCCATCAGATTGTTAATTGGCATCTCCTCTGCATATGGTCCTAAGGAAAAATAAAGGCGATTGGAAACCGTGCGGGGATTACAGAGCCCTCAACAATAAGACGTACCAGACAGGTACCCAATACCACATATTCGTATGTGGTATTCCACTTCGGTAAATACAGAAGGCCAGTGATCCCCTGACAAAGAAGAGCAGAAAGCCAGTAACTTTCGTTTGCAGAGAAGTGAAGATCCCATCTTACTCTGAACGCATTCACAGGTGTGGACACTATTTGTTTCGGTAGAGAATTCCAGTAAATTACTACTCGATAGGAGGTACAAAACCCCAGATGCAGTCGACTTGATCTTGGCTTTAAGATCTTCGGGGAATTTTCCTAAAATGGTCAGTTTCAGATGCAGCGAAGTGACAAGACACATTAATACCAAAATCGTTTTTTGGCATGCTATAAACCAGTATGAAACCATGAATTGTAACCTACGTTAAGATAGCGGTAACGGACTGGGGAGTTCTTATCTTCCGCCATATAATATCTCTTAAAAATCTTTAATTATATTGACCCATTTGCACTAGACTCACTTCATACATGGAACGGGGACTTGCTCTTTGAATTTCATATTCCAATTAAGGCTTCACATAAATCTACTCCAAGATTTGTGGCGTTTCTTCGTTTAAATTTTAAAATGCTTTTTAGATAGCCTATACATTTCGAGGATATTTCGCAGCGACTACCTCTTAGTGAATTTTAGTTTACGGTTGCTACTAATTATGACTCCTAAATCCCCATAATCCATAACACTGGGTAATGTGATTCCATTCATTGTGCATCTGTGAAGAATGTTATGATGACCAGTGTGTAATATTGCACTGTCACAAGAGTCGGTTTTTCACGACCATCACTTTGACCCTTCCACAGAATTGTCCTGATCTACCTGTAATCTTATTTTATTATCCTCGTTGTTAACAGCTCTCCAAACTTATGTGTCATCCTAAAACAAAAGAACCTATTAGTTTGTGATTATGAACAAGTTATCGATGCAATGTAGATTAAATAAAGTCTGGAATAGTTTATTGAGGAACTTCATCTGTTACTGGCCCTCATGTTGAAACTGCAAACTTAACTCTCACAAATTGCCCCCTTTTACCAAGGAAGTCACCAATGTGAATTGTGAAGGATATAATGGTTTTTCGACGGAATAGTATTCTGTTTTGCAGTCCAGGTTTAACAGCCACTTTATGGAGATTTATTCTTAGTTCAGATATATGTATATAGGTTATTTTGGATGCGACCACGTTTCAAATAACAATAAGAATTTATAACTGAAATCATGTACATGCTAGTTCTACATGTGTGATCTGTCTGACGCAGAAAGCACAGTATATGAAATCTAATCCGTACGGACAAACCGTTCCATGTACGCTCTTCGTGAGATCGACCACCTTATTATATTTTAATTGTCCCTGATACTTTTAGCAAAAATGATTACATTTAGCTTTTATTCTGGCGAGATTAATATTACTTATTTGCCTTCGATTCTTAATTCCTTAGCCATATATTCGCTATCATATGGACTTTGGTTGATTTTAAATGTTTGTTTTGCCCTATCTCAAGGCCCTGGTTGAGACTGCATTGAAGTCGGCGTGCTTTACTGCCTGCTGTCTAGTTTATTAACCTGATCAATTTATTGTCGCCAGAAATAATATGCTGGATTGCTTGGAACACCTTTACATCTTGACATGTAACCAATTATATATTGTTCCCACATATTGGTTTTGTTACTTTTTCGGAATGTTATTATTGACTGTATAGCATACTCTAAGTGTTGCCGTTCGTCAAGTTTCCGTTTATGTTATGAATCAGTATAATGCCATGTTTATCATCACTTGTTTGTGTTTACTCACAGCTTGGCGTATCTAGGAGCCACTCGCGTAAACCGATTATACTATACAGAAGGGGCGTGGCGTCTTGACTAAAATTCACTAGGATTACGCTACGATTGAGATTCTCAAAGTTTTGGCTGTTACACAATATGGTGACTTTGAAAATATTTGATCAAATACAACTTTACAAAATGCAACAAATTTAGTAAAGGATTGATCATAATTACGATACTATTTACGTATGACGTATGTATGAATTGCATACAGGAACTCAAAATCAATCAATCAATCAATGCCTGTTACTCCAAGTGGAGCATAGACCGACCACCAGCATTCTCCAGCCAACTCTGTCCTGGGCTTTCCGTTCTAGCTCTTCCCAAGTGCTGTTCATTCTCCTCATGTCTGTTTCCAATTCCCGACGCAATGTCTTCTTGGGTCTTCCTATGTTTCTTTGGCCTTTAGGATTCCAAGTCAGTGCTTGTCTTGTGACACAATTTGATGGTTTCCTCAGTGTGTGTCCAATCCATCTCCAGCGTCTTTTCCTAATTTCTTCCTCAACTGGAAGTTGATTAGTTCTCTGCCACAACAGGTTGTTGTTGATGGTATCTGGCCAACAGATCCGAAGAATCCTACGCAGGCAGTTGTTTATAAATACTTGTAACTTCTGTAGGGTACTTTTTGTAGTTCTCCAAGTTTCAGCTCCATACAACAGGACTGTCTTCACATTTGTGTTGAAAATTTTGACTTTTATATTGACTGACAGTTGGTTTGAGTTCCAGATGTTTTTCAGCTGTAAAAATGCTGCCCGTGCCTTACCAATCCGCGCCTTCACATCCGAATCAGACCCTCCGTGTTTGTCGATGATGCTGCCCAAATATGTAAAGGTTTCAACGTCTTCCAGAATTTCTCCGTCAAGTGTAATTGGGTTAGAGTTTGTTGTTTTGTATCGGAGGATCTTGCTTTTCCCTTTGTGTATGTTGAGGCCTACTGCTGCTGAGGCTGCTGCTATATTGTTGGTCTTCTTCTGCATTTGATGATGTGTGTGAGAAAGAAGAGCTAGGTCATCTGCAAAGTCCAAGTCATCTAGTTTCGTCGATGTTGTCCATTGTATTCCGAGAGTGCCTTCAGATGTTGCAGTCTTCATGATCCAGTCGATGACCAGTAGGAAGAGGAAGGGCGAGAGTAAGCAGCCTTGTCTAACACCGGTCTTCACTTCGAATGAATCTGTGAGCTGACCTCCATGCACGATTTTACAATGTAGTCCGTCGTAAGAATTTCGTATGATGTTGACTATCTTCTCGGGTACGCCGTAATGTCGTAGAAGGCTCCATAATATTCTCCTATCCACGCTGTCGAATGCCTTTTCATAGTCGATGAAGTTGATGTAAAGTGGTGAATTCCATTCAATTGATTGTTCAACAATGAACCGTAGAGTGGCGATTTGATCGGTACATGATCGATCTTTACGGAATCCAGCCTGTTGATCTCGGAGTTGGCCGTCGACTGGGCCCTTTAATCTGTTCAATAACACTCTGTTGAAGACCTTTCCTGGTACTGAAAGTAGAGTAATGCCTCTGTAGTTCTCACAATTGCTGAGATCGCCTTTCTTTGGTATCTTGATGAGGTACCCTTCTTTCCAGTCTGCTGGAACTTGTTCTTCCTCCCAAATCTTCCTGAAGAGAATGTGGAGTATCTTTGAAGTTGCTTCTATATCTGTCTTCAGTGCCTCTGCTGGTATGTTGTCTGGTCTTGCTGACTTGCCACTCTTGAGCTGTCTGATGGCCATTTTGATTTCTTCGACTGTTGGTGGGTCTGTGCTTATAGGGAGATCCGTGGCTGCTGCTTCGATGACTGGTGGATTCAGTGGGGCTGGTCTATTCAAGAGTTCTTGGAAGTGCTCTACCCACCTGTTCCGTTGTTCATGCACTTCAGTGATTGGTTTGCCAGCCTTGTTCTTGATTGGCCGTTCTGGCTTGTTGAATTTCCCAGCTAACTTCTTCGTTGTATCGTATAAGAGCCTCATATTTCCTTCTCTTGCAGCTTTTTCCGCTGTCATTGCTAGGTCCTCAACAAACTTCCGTTTATCCAACCTGATGCTCCTCTTCACTTGCTTGTTGACTTCGGTGTATTCGGCCTGTGCCTTGGCTTTCTCTGCTCTTGTCCGACTGTTATTGATCGCTGTCTTTCTGTTCCTCCTTTCTTGGATCTTGTCCAGAGTTCTAACAGAAATCCACTCTTTTTGGTGTTGTTTCTTGAGACCCAAAACCTCCTGACATGTTGAGGTTATTGTTCCCTTAATCTCTTTCCAGTTGTCTTCCATATTAGTTCCACCTTTTTCTAGTAGATTATGAAATGCCTGAAACTTGTTGCTGAGAATTAATTTGAATTCGTTGCGTTTGTTAGTATCACGGAGAAGGGCTGTATTAAACTTGTGTAATACTGCTGCTCCAGTTGTCCAGTGCTTCCTCAGCTTCAGTTTCATTTTAGTTACCACCAAATGGTGATCTGAAGCTATGTCGGCTCCTCTCCTTGCTCTTACGTCTTCCATGGTCCTTCTAAACCTCTTATTGATGCAGATGTGGTCGATTTGGTTCTCCGTGATGTGGTCCGGTGAAATCCATGTAATTTTGTGTATACGTTTGTGAGAGAAAATGGTGCCACCTATAATCATTTTGTTGAAGGCACATAAGTTCACGAACCTCTCACCGTTATCATTCCTTTCTCCCACTCCATGTTGTCCCATGATGTCTTCATACCCGGTGTTATCCACTCCGACCTTGGCGTTGAAGTCGCCCATTAGAATAGTCAGGTCCTTGGCTGAACATTTCTCGATGATTGACTGCAGCCTCGCATAGAACTGGTCTTTGTCGTCTTCGTGGCTGTCGTTGGTGGGTGCGTAGCACTGGATGACATTCATTGCAATCCCTTCCTTCTTCGTCTTGAAGGATGCTGTGATGATCCTAGGTCCATGAGGTTCCCATCTTATAAGAGACTTCCATGCATCTTGGGATAACACCAATGCTACTCCTTGTGTGTGTGGGGCGTTTTCTTCTTCGTGGCCGGAGTATAAAAGCACATTTCCCGAGGATAACCGTTGCTGTCCAGCTTGCACCCAATGCGTTTCGCTTATTCCAAGTATCTTCAGGTTGTATCTTTTCATTTCTTCAGCTATTTGCATGGTCCTCCCTGTTTCCCACAGCGTGCGGACATTCCACGTACCTATACTAATGGTTGCTCTGGTTGTCAGAAGAGACATCGGCCTCGTGGCTTCCGAAGAAACTCGGCTTTCACCATGAGGCGTCATAACATACCTTCCAACTCCCAGGGCAGAGTGAAAATGGTTATAAAGGTTTTTACTGGTTAGCGTTTTTTTAGCACATTTGCTGTTTTACGGGATGGGGTTGCTAGCCCCATGCCCAACCCTCCTCCTTTATCCGGGCTTGGGACCGGCAGCAACCCTAGGGGCTACAGGCGGAAGGAACTCAAAAGAGACTGATAAAGTTGGACGATGGTGACATCACTACAACCATGGGGAATAATAAGATTGGCAGACTATTAATTAGATAATTGGACCATAGGCATGAATATTATCATTGATATATTATAGAAAGTACAGGTACAAATGGGCTTTGCGTGCATGGCAAGCCAGTCAATCAGTCAATCAACGTCCGTTATCCATGTGGAACATAAACCGCCGATCAGTATCCTCCTACCAGTTCTGCCCTGGGCTTACCTTTCCAGCTCTTTCCAAGTGTTCTTCATTCTTTTCATGTCTTTCTCCGATTACCGACGCGATATGTTCTTGGGTCATCCTGTTTTTTCTGACCTTGAGGATTCCAAGTTAGTGCTTGTCTTGTGACACAGTTTGACGATTTCCCCAATGTGTCCTATCCATCTCCTGCGTCTTCTCCTAATTTCTTCCTCGGTTGGAAGTTGAACTGCTCTTTTCCATGGTATCTTGCCACCGGATCCGAAGTATATTACGCAGACAGTTGTCTATAAATGCATGTTTTTTTGGGTGGTGCTTTTAGTAGTTCTCCAAGTTTCAGCTCCATACAACAGAACCGTCTTCACATTTGTACTGAAAATTTTGCTTTCAATGTTGACTGACAGTTTAAAAATTGACCCCTCAAGTTCTGAAAAATTTGGAAATTTGTAGAAATAAATAAGAGTAATAATAACTATATCTCAAACGGTGGATCATTATTTGTTACTGGTAACATAAGTGTGATATACAATTGGACTGAAAAATACTAAACACGGTAAATAAATGTATGCACGTGAGGTAGGGTTCTAACGAAACCAAAATATAAAGCCGAATTTGACTATAAAATATGACCAAGTGAATGTGCCATTCATGGTAGTTTATAGTACTCGTAATCAAGACCATGTAAGATTGTTAGATAATATCTCAATCCTTTCATTAATTCCTAGGTGTCATGGTGCAGCAAATACTACTTCGTCAAGTCTATCTTTGTTAATTGCATCTCATCATATATGTGAGGCTTCGGTTGCTTACCTTGTATAAAAGGACGAAAACCCTTTTGAATGACTTGTGTTACGTCGAAATCGATAAGGCATCCTGTTTCGTTTAAACAAAATGTCACTGCGAACGTATTTTTAAAATTTATTTACTCTTTGGAGGAAATGTGGTTTAATCAAACATTACGGTAGTTAGAAGTAAGGGTGTAGGAACATATAATTAGGACCGCCAATTTTCTAGAATTCTATCCACAATCATAGGCCATGAAAAAGGTTACACCATTACCCTGATGTTACTTCAAACTGTGTTATTAAGAACGACACAAGCGGCTTTCGCAACAATCACTAGAGTCCACCAGTAGATGGAGGACTATTGTCTAGTATTAGCAAAAGTTCATGTCGTTCAACCAAGATAAGGAAATAGTTTAATAAACTACATCAACCAATGGCATCCAGTAATAAGCCACAATATATAGGGGCTAAAAACAGAAATGAGATCAGTATAAATACGATAACGAAACGCTTCGTTGTGTGTCGCAGTCATAAATGACGTTGTAGAGTTTACGAGATTAACACGATAATATAACTCAATCAGAAGGAATGAAACAAACGTATACACGGAACAGTAATGGAACTTAAGACGTAGGAGAATATAGAGAGTGAATACACTTGTGACACTGAGTGATTCTCAACCATGTCACCCAATGTCCCCAGCCACTTATCACGGTTATCACATGGACTCCAAATGCGTAGTCTACATCTACCAACAGGGCTTGAACTAACAGTCAAAGACTTCATGGATTGATCCAATGCTTTGGTTTGGCTGCCTCTATCTTACTTTCGTGCTATTCCTTCCCCAACCAACATCATGCGACGAAGCAGGCGGTGGTTGGGCATACGCTACACAGATTCCAGTCATCTCAGTCAATGAAGGTTTACGACCTCTTTGACTGATTTACTGTGTTTTCTTAGTACTTCGCATCTAACATCAATATTGCGTATTCGGTCATTGCATGATATGCTGGCGATACTTCGGAGATTTGTATGATCAAAGACCTGGAGCCTACGCCTATCTTCCATTTTCGTAGCCCATGTCTCTCATCTATAGGTCAAAACAGAGCTGGTTGTTGAGTGGTACAACTGGTCTTTTGTTGAGAGACTGATATCTCGCCTATGTCACAAGTGGCACAAATTGATCGAAGCCAGACGAACTTTCTGAATCCGGGCCGAGATTTCGTCAGACAATCAGCAGCCAGGGTTGTTGGGTTAGTGCTATACTTACACCAACATGTTCAAAATGGCTTGCTGCTGGGTCCCCAAATAAAGTCTAGTCTGTACATCGTGTTTTACACGTGATCGGCTGTAAGCCTTAAAGTGTCGGGGAATTATATTCAATGCCTAGTGACAAATCCATTCATTTTTTTTAAGAGTTTGTTGCCACCATATTTTCTCGTATAAAGTAACCATTAACACTATGAGAAAATGTATGACTCAACCTTGGTTCATGAAAAATGATGAGTTGCTATACACAACGTCAATTCAGAGCTTACTGCTTGTATCAACTTGATATTCAAAGTACGTGAATTAGATTACAACAGAGGAAGTCGTTCTTCTATTCCCTAATATCTCTGGATTATCCATAACTATTTTTATAGAATGTTATTTCGATTATAATTAATGATTTCGGAATTCACTAAAAACGATAA
The DNA here is from genome assembly GCA_034768735.1 of Schistosoma mekongi. Taxonomy (NCBI): domain Eukaryota; kingdom Metazoa; phylum Platyhelminthes; class Trematoda; order Strigeidida; family Schistosomatidae; genus Schistosoma; species Schistosoma mekongi. The sequence goes on along the minus strand of CM068308.1, from coordinate 20,015,215 downwards.
AGGCACTGGTAACTTTTAAGTTCGTCGTCAACTAAAGGTGATGTGATTTCGGAATGCAAGTAGTCTTTGTTTCATGTTGTTCAAATTGACCAATTGTTTAGTGTCCTGTCGATTCAGCTCCAATCAATGAGAAGGTCATTGAGTTGGTTGTTTTATTCCATCCCATTATACTAATAATCTCATGAGTGACGAAATGAACTAGAGCTATGCTTGTGATTATTACTATGGTTCATAATGAAATATATATTCCCATCTTATCCACCGAACCATACTCATTCTCTGCAAATTTATAAAATATGCCTGTTTATATGTGTAGTTATTATAACTATCAGACTTTATTGTTGTTCTGCAGACAATCATACCACACTGAAGAAAAGCAGTTCTGTCACACCCGATCCATCTGACTCGTTCCATAATAAAAAAAACCCGTTATATACTCCATATTGGGCTGTTGAAATTAAAGGAGGCGAGAAGGCTGCACGTGCTGTAGCCGACAAGTACGGTTTTCTATATCTTGGGGAGGTAAGTACTCATCACAACAGTTGTCGCTAATGGTTCAGATTAATATATATCTACAGTTTTTGGAGTCATCACTTCCTTTTCTATTGTAAATGGGGTTTGACAGCTTTGGTTTGAAAACTATTTTCCGATGGGAGACAAATATATATCACGCTTGTAAAATCGCCTAGTCTTCATATCCTACTGTAGCGTGTAGATATACACTTACTCAAGTACACTTACATTATCCGTACGATTACAAGTTTTCATAATATCTATCTGTTCAAAATGTCCTATGCCACATAAAAATGCTAAATACGTTCGTTTGTTGACAGGGGAAATCAGCTTTTTTATACCATTATATGTTAAGTATTCTATTTTGTCGAAATGAAAGAGTGATTTGAGTACACAGATCAACAAAAACTACTCATTTTAATTTTATGCGTTTTCTTTTCTCAGTCTAAAAAGGCTGAGAATAGCCATCTTGGCGCAATAATACAAATTCGTTTTACTTAAGGTCCTATCCGAGTACTTGAAGTCTGTAACATTTCAAATTCAAAATTACAAAGTAGACTAAGAGTACGAAAATAAATTGTATGAGTTATTGTAGACATCAGTATAGTTTAGAAAGTATCCGAATAGTGTCTCGAAATACTAAACAAACGTGTTGCAAGTATATCTTTTCGCAGATGAATATTTTAGAACACTTTTAGTTACAAACGACCAAATGAATTATTCTATAATTAACAAATGTGCTATCTGAAAATGAGTCTCTTTTTAAACATTTCTGTTTGTATTCTGTTGCAAATAACCGTGCTGGTTAATCTTGACAAACTAATTTCGTCGGGTCATTTAATTTGTTAACTTTGTGAGGATTTCCTTCAAATAATTTGAAAAATGGCCTCTTATACTAAGTTTTGATAATCCGAAACAGTATTAGCTTGTTTATTAACTTTAGAACTATAGTATACTAAGACTCTAATGATTCGAAATTATTTGAAATCTTGTACAATTCAACTGGCTTTTTTTATGTCAGTCTGAGGTTGAGTGACAAACGATTACACAAACGAGCATAACTAATATGAGTTCACTCAAGTTCTTTCGGATAAACTTTACTTCATGATTACTAATAGATTGTATGTAGTTTCACCATTACCGTATCGTTATTTAGAACCCTAGAGTATCCAGGGCATATTACTTAGTTCTCGTGTTTATAAGAAGTGGCTAAATTAGCACTTTATTCTACTATCACTTATAAGTGTAAAATTGATAATTACAATAATTTCCATCTTGCTAATTAACATCTTGAGGCTTAACTTTTTCAAACCACTCCACGAGTATGCGTAGTTTGCAATAGCCAACACTGATTCTTATCTCTGCTGTCATTTTACCAGTTAATTGATTTTAATATTAGAATATTAGGTTTATTTTTGACCTTTGGTAATGTAAGCATTTCTAATTTTTGCGGGAGTTTAATTCTGACTGCTTGAAGCTCATTGTATGGACATTTTTGATTCATTTCCTCTGCAATTTTGGTCACTATATTGGTTATAAAAAGTCACTTATCGTAACTAAGTTCCCTTTCCCAACAGCCAACAACTGACTAATAGTGAAAATTCCACTCAGTTTGTAAAACAGTTAGTCATAGATATAGTGAAATTCCGTCACCAATGTGGCTGGATTGTAGTATCACATGGTCTCTGAGTACACACCCATAAAACTTCAGACTTCATTCTGATGATAGTTAGTGACCAAATTATATTCATATCCCCTTCACCACTTTAGATTTACTAGGTTCATGTGCACTACTGGCTTGAAACTAGACAGTATTAATTTTTATAAATGGATTTTCATTCAACGGTTCAACTGTGAAAAGGTTACTTTAACTTTCAGTTTTAATATTTTTGATAAATAACGGTATGATAATGTACATTGACATTCATTATTTAGTTATATCTCTTCTAGTATAATTTAGTACTAGAAAGTGATGCAGTGACTTAGTTGTTAATGTAGCGGACTTCTGATTAATAGGTTGTAGGCTCGTGTCCTATCGAACCTATATTTGTCTGCGGATTCAAATGGTATAACTAGCTTTTAGGGAGCATTTTCTAAAACCAGGTGAACAGACCCATTTCCGGTAATTTGCTTACATCAAAATAAAGTTTTCACGATTTGACGTAGATGTTAGGTATTATACATTTTCCTTATTAGTTATTTATTACTTAATAAAATGTATGTGATGCTCTTTCATCTTCTATAGTGACATCTGGTTATCTCATTTGTGAGACTCTAAATCCTGCTATTCAATTATAGTGATGATCATCTTCTAGGTTTCTTCTTATCTACATCTGTTATTATATTTTATATGCCAGCCATTGGTTGTTGTTAATGTATCTGTCTCTATTTTTATTTTAGATTTTACCTGGAATTTATCATTTCAAGCATAATCGTATTTCCAAAAGATCTTTAAGACAAAACAGTTATTATCATGACCAGTTAGCCAATGATGAACAAGTAGGTCTAATTTCGTTGTTACTTTAGATTGATAGAGCTGTTTCTGCTATATACATTTATTTATCCACATAAGTGATTATATTCTTGTTAGAAGAATTATCGATCAGCGTTGAATTATTATTTGATTGTGCTTTGATGCTATACCATTATCTAATACATAATGTTTACAAACAATTATCTCTATAGAAAATGGTTTCGTGAATTAATTTCCATCACTGAAAAAATGTCAGTTTAGGTAGGCATTAAACACCATGGGACATTGAACAGATGGTCTTTCATAATTTGGGTCAATAGTTTACACCAATAAAAAGTCCTGAGCAATTAGGATGAAAAATTGTCTACTGTTCCTTCGTATTCTCTAGCTGACTTTATTTCTTGATAAAAGTTGACTGAAAATTATGCGTAATCCAGTATCGTTAGGATATTTATTTTTAGTTATAAGCCGTTTAATAAATGATTTATAATGACTTCAGGATAGTATATTCAATGCTTATTTTTTCAACTTGTTGAGTTTTCAGGTGTAAGCTGTTTGTAGCTAAATATCTTATTCTAATCATGCGGCAGTAATTTTGAACCAGGTATAAGGCCTATGCCAAAATGTGGAAATGCATGAAACTAAAAATGCTTTCTGTTGATCATGTATCTTGAAGCTGTTCTAAAACAGCATATTCCAAAAGGTTGCTTTTGAACAGACCTTACCTTTTTTAAATGCCAGAGTTCTTCAATAGAATAAATCATGTGTTTATCGTTTAACCCCTAGTATATATCTGAGTTAGCAGCCATTTGCTGAGGCGAACGAATTTAAGGTGCGTTCGTAGAATTGTTTGTGTACTGTTAATCCATTGATAAAGTGTCATAAGAACTAGTTTTTTTCATTTTTGGGTAAACGATGTTAGTACGTGTTAATATGGATATTTGTAGCATACCTAAGTTATTTTGAACTGTTATCTCCCTCAACTCACCATTTTAGCTGGTATAATTATTGGGTAAAAGTGGTTTGTATTATTCAGGAAAATATAATATCAATCTATGGAATCACTGACACCCTTTAAAAATGTTGTAAGTCTATCTCAGTTGATCCATATTAGGTTACATTAATGTTATAACGTGAGAAAAGTTGGCCTGTTAATCGGTTGGTTGTGTGCGGACGCTTATTGAAATGTGCCTAGTTGATAATACGCGACTGCCCTATGTCCACTAGGTCCCAAGCCGGAGATAGAAGTATAAGACAATAGACCAACCAGACAGGTCGGAATCAGATTCGGAATCTATTTTACACATTCCCTTATATACACAAAATAATCATAGTGATTATTCATCAAATGAAATTATCAACATTTATAATAATACAATTAAATGTTGTCAAATGTGCTCACATAAAAGTGATGAAAGTTTACAAATCATGTTAACAAAAAAATCAATACAACTTGGTAAAATGAACAATTGTATTTCTAGGGATTTCGAATCCCTAACACCTCCCCTTTTTGAAAGATGAAGATAACGACCTGGTCCCGTAATTCTGAGTGTGATCGTGTACAACTATAAAGAATACACAGAGAGAAAAAGAAAACATGATTAATTACGAATTACGTAAACAACCACTATCTACCACTAATCTCCTCCTCCACGGAAAATTGTGGGGTCCTTGCGTGGTAACCAGGTCAACATTTCATCATTTTGAGAATGCATGGTCTTTAAGTCCACATTGTTACAACTTCTTGGATGAATTGGGAAGTTAAGGACTTGATGACGTTTGGCGCGTGCTTTGGAAATTGTACCAATTTCTCTCAGCTTAATGCTTCTTCTTGCTGAATGCTTCAGCTTCTTCGTGCATACAGCAATCTGAATAGCAAGTTAATACTGGTCCCCCAAGTCTTAGTGAGGTTGAGAAGGCTATAGGGAACCTAAAGCGAGGTAGAGCAGCAGGACCCGATGGGTTGACCCCTGAGATATTTAGGGATGGTGGTCCAGTTTTAGCAGCGAGATTAACCGGGATCCTGGCTAGAATCTGGGGATTGGGCGTAATCTCACCTGACTGGTCTCAAACACTAATTGTTCCAATCTATAAGAAAGGACAGAAGTCCTCCTGTGACAATTACCGAGGAATCAGCTTAACTAATATAGTGTCCAAAATATTAGCTTCAATCATACTTCGACGCCTAACTAAAGCTCGTGAAGAGCAGACTAGAGAGAACCAAGGTGGTTTCAGACCTGGACGTGGCTGCATAGACCACCTATTCACACTTCGGCAGGTTCTAGAACATAGACACACTTTTAAACGCCCAACAATAGTTGTATTCCTTGACCTTAAGGCGGCATTTGACTCTATCGACCGTAAGGTTATGTGGCAATGTCTGTCAATGAAAGGCGTACCAGAGAAGTACATTAACCTTATACAAGCTCTCTACTTGAACACCACATGTCGAGTGAAAGCTTACGGCAGATTGTCATCAGAACTGATTACCTCCAGTGGTGTTCGTCAAAGTTGTCCGCATTCCCCATTTTTATTTAATTTTATCATTGATATACTTTTAGAGTTGGCATTTTCATCGTCTGACTTCTCAGGGGTTGACCTCCTTCCAGGAGATAAACTAGCTGACTTAGAATATGCAGGTGATATAGTTCTCTTAGGCGAAGATGCTGATAAAATGCAGAATCTTTTGACTACCTTAAACAAGAATTTAAGGATGTTTGGGATGCGATTCTCTCCACCCAAATGCAAAATGTTACTTCAGGATTGGCTTGATTCGACACCGAAGTTAGTGATAGGGAGTGAAGCAGTTGAATGTGTTGACCGCTTCACTTATCTTGGCAGCCTCATCAGCCCTGACGGTCTGGTGTCTGCTGAAGTCTCTGCGCGTATACATTAGGCCCGATTAGCTTTTTGGAATTTGCGTCATCTGTGGCATAGGCGAGACATCCGACTACTGACCAAAGGACGCGTTTACTGCGCAGTAGTTCGGTCCGTCTTACTTTATGGATGCGAAACATGGCCATTAAGGATAGAGGATATTCGTAGGCTCCTGGTATTCGATCATAGATGTCTTCGAAGCATTGCTCGTGTTTTCTGGGACCACCGAGTAAGCAATACGTGGGTTAGGAATAGAGTACTAGGTAGATACGGTAAGTCTATTGATGAAGTAGTAAATCTTCATCAGCTAAGGTGGTTAGGACATGTGTTACGTATGCCTGACCACCGCCTACCTCGACGAGCAATGCTGTCTGGTGTAGCAGTAGGCTGGAAGAAAGCTAGGGGCGGCCAAACCAAAACATGGCACCAGTCCATGAAGTCATTGACAATTGGGCTGAGCCATGTTAATAGGTGCAGACTACCTGGTTGGGGTCCGCGTGACGCTCGTAATAAATGGTTAGAGACTTTGGGTGATATGGCTAAAAATCGTTGGCAATGGCGCAGGTGCATCCATTCCTTGTCTTCCTCCAAATCCTAAGTTTCTGAACTTATCATAATTTTCTCTTTACTGAATCGTATTTTCTTAAATCTTCTCGGTCTCTATTCCCTTCCATGAATACTAACTCTGTTACTACCTTCCCCACTCTGGGATTTGATTCGACAACTTAATCTCTATCTGCTAATTGAGGCATGGCAACTTGAACTGACGTACGCATGTCCCAAGTTCTACGTTGCAACTGTCTGTCTGTCTGTCTGCATACAGCAGACACTTTTGGCGTGTTACTTAAGACAGCTTCCTGACTCGGAATGTAGGCCATACTACGTGCACCAAACAGGACTGTTTTCTGAGGTGGACTAATGGCCCGTGCACATGGGGACTCAATGACATTAATCTCCGGCAATGCTACCGCTTCTTCGTCAGGAACCATGATAGCGACTGCGTCGGTTTTTTGCTCCACTTCTTCGACGAAAGCAGACACTAATAATCCATTCTCTGGAGCAGAGATACTAGGCACATAGGGCAGAGTTGCTTCTGTCGTGCAAGGCGATTCAATGGCATTAAGCTCAGGCACTGTTACTGCTACCTGGGAGACCACTATAGGAACTGCGTCGTCAGTCTTTTCAGGATCAACCTTGAACAAGTCTTTGTATTTCTTAGACCAGGAATCAGATGTACTACCAGCCAAATACTCGAAATGAAATTGATTGATAGAATTGATGAGGGAATCGGCATGGGATGTGCATGTGTTTTCTGATAGCTGCTTCTGTGTAAGACTCATTTGCCGGGTTAAGATTTCTAGTACGCGCATCTGGAACTGTTAATAACATTTTTCTTGGCGTTCCAGCAATGCTTCAACTTGTTCAAAGGTAAATGACATTTTGATGAGTTTACCCCCGTCGCCACTGTTATAACGTGTGAAAAGTTGGCCTGTTAATCGGTTGGTTGTGCGCGGATGCCTGTTGAAGAGTGCCTAGTTGATAATGCGCGACTGCCCCATGTCCACTAGGTCCCAAGCCGGAGATAGAAGTATAAGACAATAGACCAACCAGACAGGTCGGAATCAGATTCGAAATCTATTTTACACATTCCCTTATATACACAAAATAATCATAGTGATTATTCATCAAATGAAATTATCAACATTTATAATAATACAATTAAATGTTGTCAAATGTGCTCACATAAAAGTGATGAAAGTTTACAAATCATGTTAACAAAAAAATCAATACAACTTGGTAAAATGAACAATTGTATTTCTAGGGATTTCGAATCCCTAACAATTAACGTAATGGATACGTCACATTTCTAACACTACTTCTCGTCGATAGTTTAATGTAGTCCCATCGACTAAAAATTCCCACATAGTTACTCCTTTTCCACAAATTATAACAAATTTGGCTCTATTTTCTTGAAACGTTACTACAAGGATATTAAAGACGGGTTAACATTAGTCAAAAAATCAAATTTTTTTGGTCAAAGTAATCTATGTCAATTGTATATGCAATGCGATTTTGACTTTTTAGGGATCTATCAATATTCAGGAATCCTATTGTTATAGACAATTATTTATAAAAAATTTTTGTTTTATTGTATTTTATTACCATGTACCCATCATCCCATTTAACATTGAAACTGTGAGAATAGAGCGTTATCCATCACTTATCAGCAACAGTTCTGTAAAGTATATATATATATATATATATATATATATATATATATATATATATATAGTTTATATATGAAGTACAGGTTTAAGTTCTCCGTCATAATAATTATTAATCTTCACAAACCTAAGTTTGGTGGGTTCCTAACTTATGAATTAATTGTTGAATGACAAACACTTTTAACATTAATACGTCAGATCGCAAAACTAATTTAAGGAATAGTTGTTTGAGTTTTGTTCTGATACATTTTGTCACTTGGAAGCTTAGACGCGTACCTCCTAACTACTTTCTGGTCTTTAGATGTCTTTTACTGTTCAATGAAAAAAACCAGAAGTTTAGAAGGTACTTTACACAGAAAGTTAGGTTGCTTACAAGTCGCACTTGTATACGTAGGGTTATGAGTTGCCTTGAGATCATTGAAACTTCTGTAGAACACGGCAAAATTTATAATAAATTTGATTATTCTCTAGTTAAGGAAAGAAAACTAACTGTTTACGTCCTAAATTTTCTTTGAAAGTTGAAAACTGTTAGTTACGGCCAAATTTTATTAACTAACACTGGTTTAGTAGTTAAAACAGGTTGCTTACAACTGGAGCCCCCACAGGGTTTCTGCCGGTCCCAAGCCCGGATAAAGGAGGAGGGTTGGGCATGGGGTTAGCAACCCCATCCCGTAAAACAACTACCATGCTAAAAAACAGCTTACAAATAAAATTCTTTATAACCATTCTAACTCTGCCCTGGAAGTTGGAAGGACTAATATGACGCTTCATGGTGAAAGCCGAGCTCCTTCGGAAGCCATGAGGCCGATGCCTCCCCTTCTGACAACCGGAGCAACACTTAATATACTTGACCGACCTCAAACAGCTGTCCCCTGGGCACTGCGGTCACACTCTCAGGTCATCACGACCTACCCTAATCCTCTTTCTCTTTCAGGTTCCTCAAGAATGACCCTTCCACGGTGTGGGCAACCGGGAAGTGATAACCGCCCTCATACCGCTAATAGCACTCGAGTTCACCTTGTTCATGATCAAACACGTTCTCCCTCTCTGGTCTCTACTTGTAACACTTCTCCTACAGTTTCTATGCGCGCCACTTTTACTGGTTACCCGAGTTCCCAAATTATCATACCAGGTCTCCTGAAGCCACGCTCTAAACTTCATGTTGGAGCTTTTAATGTGCGTACGCTGTGTCAAATCGGTCAACAGGCTGCCTTAGCTAAAACATTAGAATCTCTTGCAATTGATGTATGCTGTGTCTCCGAAACACGCATACAGGATCCCAGCATGGTCATGCGTTTGACCTCACCTAGTCAATGCAATGGAACTGCACACTTCACTCTTCGTTTATCTGGAGACCCTACAGCTAGCTCACGTGGCCTTGCTGGTGTAGGCATAGCACTAAGCTTACGAGCAGAACAGGCTCTTCTCGAGTGGATTCCTGTAGACAGTCGTCTATGTGCTGTCCGTCTAAATGGCACAGTACGAACTCGGAAAGATAGGGACACACGCCGATGCCTTTTTGTCGTCTCTGCTTATGCCCCCACTGATTGCAGCGCAGATGAAGTGAAAGACGACTTCTATATGAAGTTCTCTAGCCTCCTTCAGAAAGCTAAGCACTCAGACACAGTAATTATAGCAGGAGATTTTAATGCCCAAGTAGGCAGACTAAATCAGGCTGAAAAGCACCTAGGTGGGTTACTCGGCATCCCAGCCCAGAGAACAGACAACGGAGATCGTCTGTTGCAGTTATGTTCAGACTACCGTTTATTCTTAGCTAGCACAAACTTTAAGCATAAGGCGAGACACTGTTTAACCTGGCGACCTCCAACATCTACGCAACGATGGACACAAATTGATCACATCGGCATCAGCTACCGTTGGAGAGGTTGTATAGAGGACTGCCGCTCTTTCTGGGGCACTTGCCTAGACTCTGACCATGCCCTAGTAAGAGCACGTATCTCTATGCGTTTTACTGGTCGCAGAAAGGTTACATCGGGCAAACCCTTTAGATATCACTTTGAAAGTGAGAAGGCGAAGATTGCATTTAGGAATGGTTTGGCTAAGCATTTACTCGCCCATGACCAACAGGTTTCCCCCGAAGTAGCTTGGAATGATTTTAAAGCAGGTGTATACGCAGCAGCGCTATCAGTATCTAACCCCAATCCAATGGTTATGAAAGACCATTGGATCTCTAGAACTTCTAGGGAACTGATGGGGGCTCGAAAACTCATTCCAGCAGGCTCGGAGTATGATGAAGAGCGACGACAACTGAAACGTAGACTGACAAAGAGTCTGCGTATGGATCGTGAACAGTGGTGGGCAACAAAAGCAAAAGCGATAGAAGCATCAGCAGCGGCAGGCAATAGTAGACAGCTGTTCCGACTTATTAAGGACACCGGTATCAAGAAATCGGCAGTTAGTGAAATCATCTCTGAAAAAGATGGGTCGTTGATCTACTCTCAATCTAGAAGATTAGAACGCTGGGCAGAACACTTTCAGGAACAGTTTAACTGGCCCCCAGCCACGCTTAGCTTACCCACAATCTCCAAGCTACCCGAATGGAAAACTGACACAGGTCCCCCAACTCTCAGTGAAGTTGAAAACGTCATAAGTAAATTGAAACGAGGGAAAGCAGCAGGGCCTGATATGTTGTCTACTGATATCTTCAAGGATGGTGGTATGGTTTTAACGTGCAGGTTGACTGGTATATTAGCCAAAGTCTGGGAACTAAACTCCATCCCATCTGACTGGTCTCGATCGCTGATTGTTCCAGTCTACAAAAAGGGACAGAAATCCTCTTGTGATAACCACAGAGGAATCAGTTTGACTAATATAGTATCTAAGATATTAGCCACTATAATCATCCGACGTTTAACCAACACTAGGGAACAACAGACTCGAGAAAACCAGGCTGGTTTCAGACCTGGCCGAGGTTGCATTGATCACATATTCACCCTGCGCCAGGTCCTCGAACACAGACATATGTACCAACGCTCAACTATAGTTGTATTTCTTGACTTGAAAGCAGCGTTCGACTCTGTTGACCGTGAAGTCTTGTGGCAATGTTTGTCATTAAAAGGTCTACCTCAAAAGTACATTAACCTTATAAAGGCTCTCTACTCAGCCACCACTGGTCGAGTCAGAGCATATGGCGAATTGTCACGAGAAACTTCATCCTCAAGTGGAGTCCGTCAGGGTTGCCTCTTATCCCCATTTTTATTTAATTTCATCATAGACGTACTGTTAGAAATCTCTCTCACTTCTTTTAAGTCCTCTGCGATTAGCCTCCTTCCAGGAGGCTCTCTCGTCGACTTAGAATATGCAGATGATATAGTCATATTTGGTGAAGATGCACACAGCATTCAAGGTCTCTTGAACACGTTGAGTAACAATGCAGGCATATTTGGGATGCGCTTCTCCCCTCCCAAATGCAAAATGTTACTCCAGGACTGGTCTGCTTCTTCCCCCAAATTATTTATAGGGAGTGAAGTAATTGAATGCGTTGATCGCTTCACTTATCTCGGAAGTCTCATTACCCCTGGTGGGTCGGTGTCTGATGAAATCTCAGCGCGGATCCAGAAAGCCCGATTGGCATTTGCCAATCTATGGCACTTGTGGCGCAGACGAGATATCCGTGTCTCAACGAAAGGCCGGGTGTACTGCGCAGCAATCCGCGCCATCTTAACATATGGCTGCGAGACGTGGGCCATGAAAACTCAAGATATGCGTCGTCTCCAGATATTTGACCATAGGAATCTTCGTAACATCGCTCGTATACCATGGAATAACCGGACTAGTAATAGTGAGGTTAGACGAAAGGTTCTTGGGAAACACGGTAAATCAGTCGAAGAGGTCATTAACCTTCATCGACTGAGATGGTTAGGGCATGTATTGCGCATGCCCGACCACCGTCTACCCCGTCGCGCCATGTTAGCTAGGGCTGAAGTAGGATGGAAGAAGGTTAGGGGCGGCCAAACCAAAACATGGCATCAGTCCATGAAGTCCTTGACTACTGGCCTAAGCCATGTAGGTAGATGTAGACTACCTGGTTGGGGTCCGCGTGATGATCGCAACAAATGGCTGGAGACACTAGGTGATATGGCTCAGAACCGGTCACAGTGGCTCAAGTGTATTCACTCTTTAACCTCATCTAGATCTTAAATTCTATTGTTATTTTCTGGACATCTTTACTTACTCTTCTCTCTTGTATTCTGTCTATACGTTACCTCAATATTCTCGTAGTGCTATTGTGGTATGGCAACTTGAACCTACAGGCGTTTGTGCCCGGTTCTACGTTGCTGATGATGATGATGATACCAATCCATTTTAATTTAGGCAATCAAGCAGTATTGTTTGCCACACACAACTAAATTGTGGCTGAAGGATTAATGTATAAATCTATAGTTGGTACATGAGTAAATAAAGGTAAACAAATAGATAAAGCATATTTTACCACATATAGCTGCATATCTCAACAAAGCAGTGAAACAAAGAAGTAAGATGAAAAGAAATAGAAACGCTAAAATTAGTTTAGAAACAGAAAAAAGACTGAGTGTGTATTTGCACTATTAGTTACAATCAGATAAAGGTTGAATGTATCATATTCAACCAGTGATGAGTACTTAAAACCCTACTCATTTTCGCATATATTAAAGTTGCCATACCACATTTGAGCGACGAGATCACGTTTACACGATCAACACGATAATATAACTCAATCAGAAGGAATGAAACAAACGTATACACGGAACAGTAATGGAACTTAAGATGTAGGAGAATATAGAGAGTGAATACACTTGTGACACTGAGTGATTCTCAACCATGTCACCCAATGTCCCCAGCCACTTATCACGGTTATCACATGGACTCCAAATGCGTAGTCTACATCTACCAACAGGGCTTAAACTAACAGTCAAAGACTTCATGGATTGATCCCATGCTTTGGTTTGGCTGCCTCTATCTTACTTTCGTGCTATTCCTTCCCCAACCAACATCATGCGACGAAGCAGGCGGTGGTTGGGCATACGCTACACAGATTCCAGTCATCTCAGTCAATGAAGGTTTACGACCTCTTTGACTGATTTACTGTGTTTTCTTAGTACTTCGCATCTAACATCAATATTGCGTATTCGGTCATTGTATGATATGCTGGCGATACTTCGGAGATTTGTATGATCAAAGACCTGGAGCCTACGCCTATCTTCCATTTTCGTAGCCCATGTCTCTCATCTATAGGTCAAAACAGAGCTGGTTGTTGAGTGGTACAACTGGTCTTTTGTTGAGAGACTGATATCTCGCCTATGTCACAAGTGGCACAAATTGATCGAAGCCAGACGAACTTTCTGAATCCGGGCCGAGATTTCGTCAGACAACCAGCAGCCAGGATTGATGGGACTACTGGGATAAGTGAAGAAGTGGTCAATGTGCTCGACTACTTCAATTCGTATGACCAATCTCGTCGATGATGCATATCATTCCGGAAGTAGCCTTTTACACTTGGAGGGAAAGAAACGCATCTTAAATTTGCTTGCATTGTTACATAAGGTGTTCAGGAGGCTTTGCATATTGTCAGCGTCTTCACCAAATAGAACAATATCATCTGCGTATTCGAGGTCGACGAGTGGGCTTCTTGAAAGGAAGTCAATTCCTGAGAAGTTAGGTGGTGTGACTTCTGGGAGGACATGTATGGCGACATTAACTGAAACGTTATTGCTGGGGGGGGGGTGGAGTGGTGGTGGCATAATTGACAACCCTGACGAGCCCCACTTGAGGCTGTCAATTCTCGTGACAGCCACCATAAGTTGTAAATCGACCAGTGGCGTTTGTGTGGAGAGCTTTCATAAGGTCTATGTACTTTTGAGATATGCCTTTTAATGGCTGACACTACTGCATAACCTCTGGATCTGTGGAGTGGGAGGCTTCTTTCAAGTCAATGAATACAACTATTGTTGGACGATGGTTGGTGTGCCTATGTTCTAGGATCTGGCGAAGTGTAAATGTTTAGTCAATGTATCCTCGTCCAGTTATGAAACTGATCTGGTTTTCTCGAGTTTATTGTTACAGAGGCTAATGTCTTAGATACCATATTGGTCAAACTGATTCTGTGGTTATCACAGGAGGATTTCTGTCCTTTTCTTGTATACTAGGACGATCAGTGATTGAGACTTGTCGTATGGGATCACGTCTAGGTTGGAGTCTTCAGCTAATATATCAGTCAACCTGATTATGAAAGCTGAACCACCGTCCTTGAAGGTATCTAGGATTAACCTATCAGGTCCCGCTACTCTACCTCGCTTCAAATTACTTATAGCCAGTAAAGCTCCTGAAAATGCATGCTCCCACTAAGGCATGGTCGGAGTTCAATTATGTGCGCAAAACTAAGCACCAATCCTTTACGGTGCTTCTCCAACGCTGACTGATACCAATATAGTATATTTGTGTCTATCGTCATGTTGATGTTGGAGGGCGCCATGCTACATAATGTTTTTCCTTATGCTTGAAGTTTGTGCTTGCTAAAGATGGACATTGGTCTGACCATAATTGTAAAAAATGATCTCCATTGTCTGTTCGTTATGCTGGTTTGCTTATAAATCCTACTTAATATTTTTAAAACCTGATTTAGCTTGCCAACATGGTCGTTAAAATCCACCTATGTTATGATTATGTCTTAGTGTTTAGTATTCTGAGGGAGGTTAGAGAACTCCGTATATAATTCATCTTTTACTTCGTCTGAGCTACAGTCCGTGGAAGTGGGACGTAAGCGGAAACGATTAAAAGGCATCAGAGTGTGCCTTTATTCTTTCGAGTGCTTACTATGTCACTCAAACGAGCGATGCATAGGCGACTATCTACAGGAATCTATTCGTGAAGTGTCTGTTCTGCTCTCAAACTTGGTGCTGTACTTATGCCATCAGGTTCACGATAGCTTGCTTCTAGGTCCCCAGGTAAGCAAAGTGTATATTGCACTGGTTCTCTGGACTGACTAAGTAACATCAACTGAATAACTACACTAGGATCCTATATGTGTTTCCTAGACACAACGTACGACATTAGCGAGAGATTCAAAGGTTTTAGGAAATGAGGCCTTTTGTCCTATTCCACAATAGATTTGCACACTGAAATCCCTAACATGCAATTTAGAGTGTGGCTCCATGAAACTTTGGATAGCGCTTTGTGAAATGGAATCACTGGTGGGACGTGTGGGAGAGGTAGTAGAAGGATAAGAGTTAGAATTGCAAGTGGAGGATCTATTAGGAGGAGCAGGGATTTGATTATGGACGAGGTGATCTCGGGTGCTGTTTGAAGTATGAGAGTGGTTATCACGTCCTAGTTGCCTACACTGTGGAAGGGTTCTTGCGGAAAGTAAACTGGATTAGGGTTGGTCCTAAAAACTTGGAGTGCAACCTCATTGCCTAAAGGGGATATGCGTGAGGCCGGTCATGCACGGTCTTTTTGAGAGAGATTTTAGTTGTGTTTTATCTATAGGTTTCAAGGCTTTGCCACTGGAGACTGAAATCAGTGGAGTAAAGTGAAGTGTGAATTTTCGGGGTTGATCCTTTCTGACAGCATACTTCGTGTGAAGGCCACACCGTCTTCATGCTGGTTATCTGAGAGGGACTTTTTACTGCCGTCACGCTTTTGTACAGTCAATAGTACGACTTCACCGTTGGATCTTGGCTTTGTTGCTTTTAGTTTCACCTCTGCTTAATCGACTATTATTACAGGGTAGAATCTTGTGTAGCGAATGCTCCAGCCAGTGTAACCTGATTAGGTCATCACGATATCAAAGTCTGACCATCACATCAAAATAACATCAACACTCGGTTTTATCTTGCTTTTAATATGTCGTTTAGGTCTTAGCGTGACATGTTTAAATTTAAATTTTTCTTGAATTTTGTGCAGCTAAATTTCTTCATGTCATTCCGCCACTATATTTAAATATTTACGAATTTCTTCCACTCTGATTTTACACCATTTGTTATTACACCAAAAATCCGCAAATTTATTTTTGTTTTTATCGTATAACTGGAAGTCTAATCTTGAGACTGTGGGTTTTAACTTTTAAACTGTTTATTTCTATTATGAAAATCATGTGTACTTTAGGTGTCTATTTTATCATTTTGTGTGTTTATTGTATCCGCTTTTAATACTCATCCTTCAACTGCTTTTTTATAACAATTGTTTGAATACATAAGTTAATCTTTAATTTGGATAAATTATTGTTATACTACTACATCTAGGAATTTATAATAAATTTATGGTATTTCTTCTCATTGTATGTTGACATGAAATAATGTTATTTTGCAAATAACACACACGACCTCTTCTTCGTTTGTACAAAAAGAAGGTTAAATGCATGTTTCTATTATATTTTAATAGAAATGTAAATTGTCGTTCTTATATGATTTCTTTTTATGTGTTAATTATTAGTGAATCAAGGTAAAATCGTAGTTCAATATTTTTCTTACTTTTTACACTGTCTTGTCATTGTACACTTCAGGTCAGTTTATGATTTATATTAGTTGTTACCCACAATTTCTGGTATTTAAATTGAATTTATTTTGTTATTTACATGACAGGTTACTACGACCTAAACATTTAATCAATGAATTTGTAAAATAGTGACAACAATAACCATTACCTAATTACATAAATTTACGAAATATTGAAGCATTTTATGAAGTGACTGGATTTAGGTAGTTTTATACTTGTTTCCTTAAACGTTGTGCTAAGTCAAACACACGTTTGGATATGACTATAATTTCTTCGCATCCTACAACTTGTTAGTTTTAGTACAATTTTTTCTTACAACGTTATACACTGCTTTTGCTGTATGTTTCTGCGTCTTGTTATTTTCTCTTTGGTTACTCTTTAGTAGTCGGCTACTAATTATTCCTTGGATTCCTCCAGAAGCTTATGTAAATTTGATAAGAAATTTTCATCTTAATCTACTCATACTTTCTTTCCTGGACAAACTCATCAATTGCAGTAAAATATGAAATACATATGATACATAACCTAACCTTGAGATGTAGCTGTGCTTATACTATCGTCTTCAAGGTTTGGATTGTCAGCGTCATTACAGCATTATGTTTAGATAAAACAACAGTTATTATGGTGCAGATAAGATAATTACTTTTATTTTATGAGTGTAGATTCTAGATGGTAAAATCTAATCATTATGAAATCTTGAACTAAATCCATGTACTAGTTGGTTGCACTTGTCATCATGCCAAACGTTCGTTTTTGATGTAACTGACACTCCTGTTGGAATACAAATTAGTGTCACCTGGTCTTACAGTCTAAGATATTACCATTGAGCTTGTTGTGCTGCGACTAACTTCTCGTAGGATTGAGTTATTTGCACTGACCGCTTTTCATAACACTGTGTTTTATTCTTTTTTTAATAGATCTATATACTGTCATTTAAAATAACTGTTCAGGACTCACTAGTGCGTAATGTCCCACTAACTGGGATCTATTTTCTTCGAAACTGTTTTTGAACTAAAAAGTTGATCATACTCGTGCTCTAACAATTACTTGTTTTATACCTAGTTACTTGTCTATCATCTGTATAAAATACTTTCCTTTATAAATTGCTTTCATATATAGACAAAAGATATGTTACTTTAAGCATCCACTATTGCTATACATATTAGAAAAATACACTAATTGGGTCTTAGGGTTACAACGATTGAGATGGTAAGTCATGTAAAATTCATTGCTTTAACTATTGAACTCTACATTTTCACATTCTTAGTCAAACACACACACAGAGAAGAAAGTGATAAAAAACACTTACTTTTGATCATTTATTATTACTATTTTATTTTGTGTATATGTTATGTACGGAGTGATACTCTTCTTTGAAAAGTTTTAGCTACATTTATTTAGTTTGTTCTATCCATCCTTTTTAATTTTATTTTACTTATAATTTCCTAGAAAATTCTAAAAACAGAGTTTATGAACCCATGTATTCTATTTAAACGCAATACATATTTAAGACATAATTTATAGCTCTTTAGTCAGGTATTATTTTGTTTGGTTTGGCAGTCAGTCAGACAGTCAGTCATGTAAAACGTAGAATCTAACGCATATGTGCGTCGGTCTAAGTTATCACACTTCATCAACACAGCCTAATAAAAAACAAAGTAGTATAAATGGGAGTTATATTAGCGATAGTAAGAAAAGAGTGTGGTTATATGGAATATGATACGGAGAAAAAGAGTTAATTCGAGGGAAGGTGTAAAATAATTTTAAACTCATGGTTTAAGGGAAGACAAAGAATAAATTCACTTTCGTCACTGTGACAGATCATGAGCCATGCCTCTCAGCCCCCCAACGATTAGTTATGACAGTCTCACTGACCTTAACCAAGTAGTCTGGCTCTACCATCAAGGATCAGGCTGATGCCATTTTTTGGTTTAGCCACCTTCTAAGCTTTCTTCTGTCCTTCTTCAACATCAGTCAGCATTACACATCGAGGTAGTTGGTGGTCGGGCATACGTATTATATGTCCCTAGATTCTCAGTCGATGAACAGTTACAATCTCACTAATTTACCATCCTTCCCAAATAACCTGAGTATAACCGCATTATTACATACCCGATGATTAGGTAGTCTCCTCTTTGTTGTTCAATGGAACGTTGTAGGTGTATTAGACAAGTTCATTAGGGTAAAACAATCTCAGTTTACCACTAAACAAAGCTAATTTGTTGACTGATTAGTAGTATTAGATAAAGATACACAAGTCTTGTCAACCAATAAAATAATAAGTAAATACATGACCACATGATGAAGTTGTTTTTCACATTCGTTTCACCTTTTACAAGAAAATATTTTTTCCTAACGTAGCAAACTTTTTGAATCATGTGCATAATTGGTATAAATATAAAATGAACTTAAAAATCCCTCATCGTCAAGTTTGTTGTAGACTGAGAAGAGGAAATCGAATGGTAATCTTAGGTTCTGTGAGCCATTGCATGTTAATCATTTACTTAATCATGTTATCATTTATTTAAATTACTATTCATATTATTAAGCATAGTTAGTTTTCAACGTTTTCTAAATATTTTCATCCAAAACCTACTTTAATTCTCTATGATACATGATTCTTCAATCTTTTCCCTTAAGTTATCTATAGGTGCTACTATTACGTTTCAGATGTACAATACAGCCTTTCAGTCCCCTTTGGTTTTCATTTATGGCATTATGATATATTATTTTCAATACAATTGGTGTTCGTATAAATTTTCATTATTCAGCAGCTTGGTATATTAACTATTTTATTCACAACTCATATCTGTTATACATATATTTATTACCTCATCAATAGCAAAGCTGTTTTAATGTATAAAAAGTCGACTTATGCATACATGTATAGACTATACTCTTCAAACTCGTACTTATATAATCAAATGGTTGTAACTGCATATTTTGATTATGCATATATTCTGAAATTAATGACAGTTCACACTGATTTACAGTCTTAGTCAGGTTGTTGTAAGCGATAATCAATGATTGTTCGAAAATACATAGTTTAATTAATTGAATATTTAATACAAAGTTGTTAAACCTATGAAGGATAAGGGTATCGACACAATGCATAATTACATCTGATGGTATATCGGTTAAGTACTTATCTGAAATAAACTTGTTGGCACATAGTTGTCTTTAATAAATGATGTGAGGGAGGTGAAGTTTACATAGTGAGTAGCAGAGATACATCTTCAGTAACAGAATAATAACAAAAACTCACTAATAGTAATGATATGAATGGAGCAGAATTTTTACTAAACAAGGCATTGCCTAAAACGGTTAATAATATAAACTTTTATTAAATTCAGAAGGGTAAGATATATGCAAAATCAAATCTTTACTTGGCATTAACAATGTTCACACATTTATCGTCCCTACAATTTTACTAGTGGAGTAAGATGTAATCGTTGATGTAAGGATTTTTCAGGACAGTATTAGAATAGAAGAAATCACCGATGTGCTGTGCAAATAATTGAAGCTAAGCTACGTTGCTGATACATTATAGTAAACTGTTCCAAATTCCCAAAAATTACTTAGAAAGTAATTCATATAGAGAGTGGATTTAGAATGAGCATCTTAACTTTTGAAGCAGTTATGTAAACTAAAGCGTACAAACTCTGTGTATTAGATAGTACTAAATGACGTAAAAACAATTTATTTAATATCTTGTGGAAAAAATATTAAATTCAGCTGTGAGCATTTAGTTTGTAATTTAAGGTATAACCACCCTTAAGAATATGAAGTGTAACTCTGGACATATAGCAATCGAGGTTTATCTTTAATGCATACACTACCCAAAATAAAAGAACAGTATTCTAGTGATATCAAGACACAATTTGTACAACAGAATATAAGTTTTTGTTATTAAAGCTACGTAGTATCTAGCCCGGAAATTGATATGACTTGGAGGTTTACACTATGACCTGCTCCGTGAATGACAAATTGTAAGAATAGTTGAATCTTAAGCGAACCACTGAACAAAACCCTGACATCTTATTACCGTTTATGGAGAAATTACAATTGGGATATGTATCACTAAAAGTATTTATCCATATTTATAAGCTTGAAGTTCTGGTTTCCATTTCGAGCACCGTCGGTCGATCTTGTTAATGTGAATATTAGAAAAGTCCTACGGTAAACTGAAGAATTATTACTGTATTTTTATATATATTATCATCGATTGTTTCTTCATTGGCTACAATCATAATGCAGTTAGAAATGTATTGTTATCGATTTGAGTTATGTAAATTAGTGTACAGATATTCATTTTAGATTGCCTACTTCCTGTTTTTTCCTGTATATACGTAAGTTACCTGATTCAGTAAAACTTTCGAAAATATTTTGAGCTATGATAAGAGGATTTATTGTATGGAACATCACATAAACCATTTGTGTGCACTCATTCTACAATTATTAATCGTTTCTTGTCTTCATTTAGTCGTTTCCATTTCACTACAATATACTTAATGTCTGATTTTAATTGCATAGACCTTATAATTTTACGTGATTTCAATACAATGAAATAGTTGAAGGGAATTAATCTATTTTCAAAGCCTACTTTGTAATTGCTTTATTTAAAAGAATGGAGTAACAAATAACATAACATTGTTTTGACTACTCCACGAATCCGAAATATTTTTTTAATCACAACAAAACTTGTGATACGTCTCAATATTTCCTTTGTTAACGATTTCCAGACTGGATTACGTTAAGTCAGTTGAACCTAAAAATACACTGTTGTTAATACGTTTGAAACTAATTTTAATGAATGATTTTGAACAAGACGATGTATCTCTTTACTTTGTATTATTAATACTAGTGATTTAATATTGTATTGATGAAAGTAATCAGGTTTATCAACATTTTTTAAACAATCAAGAGTTTAGGTTATGTTCATTATTTAATTTCTCCATTTATTTTCCTTTCATATAATCAGTTCTGATTTATTATTCTTTTCATATCATATAGAGTTTAATGTACCGTTAACTTAACTTGGTATTCTTTATATTATAAGCTGTGATAAAATTTATCCCTTTATCTTTTAGATATTAAGTTTAATCAATTTTATGATGTTTGATCTCTTTCTAATCTAATCAAACTTACAAGTATCATGGTAACATTGTTGACGTTGATTGAATTATTTATCCTTCTTCTTGTTATTAGAATAACTTAAATAATTTCTTCCTTTGATGTAATTGTCATTATTACTTTGATTGAGTAGGTTAAATGCAAATTAGTTCATGGTTGATTATCCTACATTCATGGTTGATTAACTATTATTATATTATTATTATTGTTACTATTATTGCCATTCTCATTATCATCCAAATGCTGTTTATCTAATTATCTCTTAGCATATAACTAAAAAAAGCGTTATCATGATGAAAAACAAAGTAATATACCATCAAGTTAATTAAAATAAGTGATGATAAGTTTAGCAACTAACTTAATCATTTCATTTAGTATATCATTTTAATAACACATAGAGTATTTCACGAGTTTGTGAATTCATCTTAACTGATTTAATGCGCTTAATCAAATGGTTGACGATCATGTTCCTAGTTTTTGTGCAAAAATTACCTCTTGTTTTTCTTTAAAACAATTATGAATGAAATCAAAGAAGACATTTGTTTAGTTTTCGCCTTTTACTTAAGGTTTCTTGTGAGCATTATTTGTAAATTACTAATTACTTTTAAGTTATTCGATTTTGTAGAATATTTTAGTTTAACGCAATCAGTTACTACTTACAAATTCGTATATTTGACTGCGAAATTGATTTTAAATATAAGGGCTAGTGATACTACTCAGTTTTTTAAGCTAAAGTAGATGGGGCCGGGTTATAACCTATGACTTAATAGCCATTAATCGAACACCTTAATCACTGAGCAACTGTTATCGATAAAAATCGGCATGAACACATTTAGTAAAGAAGGACAAGTAATAGGAAAAATTGCTTCCAGTTATTATAACATCAGTGACTTAGCTGAAATTTTAATGGTTGAACTGCTGACTTATACTTGGTAGCTAGTTGCGGGAAACGTGACACTCACCTTGCCAACTATAACAGATGAAACAGAAGTATTTTTCGAATTTGAAGTTTGACGTCAAGAATTGGTCTTAGACTATTCTTGGAAACCAGGAACTATTAAAAATATTTCAACCTAGTACAGGACTCCTTAGCAGTGCGTATCTATTATCCAAACATTTATCGAACTCAAGATATTTGGGCTTCACAGCTATTGCTTAGTCTTAAGGCCGTTGAGTTGACATCCATTGGTTTACATTCCTAACTTCGATCAATTACTAAATTACATGGCCTCATCGAATGTTTTGTATTGTGAGTAATTTCATTGCATTAATAATTTAGTTCAGTAACTTTGTGATTTCGGCATATTTTACATCCTCTTAATAGCGAACATATGTTCATCTAAGTGACGAGTTCATGAAAATGTGAACATCATTCGCCTATCAACGGAAATGGAAAATGATTTAATTCAGTGATCATGTTTAGTCGTTGTTAATTAAGGTCAGTCTATGATATCTAAAACACCAATAACAACAATCAATATGTACTCTCTAGTGGTAATTTTAAAGCTCTAGAGTGAAGGCGTAATCAATAGAGTTTAACTGTAATCTAAATCAATGGAATTGCATGAAATTGTGCAATATTGCCGACTTAATAGTATAAAAGTTAAAAAGTCTCAAAATTTGAAGGCTCCTGTTTCAACCCTTGTTTAAGTCAAAATTTTGATTTATGGAAGCAATCTGAACCACAATTAAAAGTGATTTCCTAGTTCTTATTAGTTTTTAATCGAGATCAGTTTGTTATACGAAACTTGAAATAGAAGTTAACAAAAGCACTGAAAAAAAATGATATGTATACATATGTTTATATTTTCATGAAAGGTATTGTTTAACCAATTGTTTTAATGAATTTCATTTGTCAGTCATTTTATGAAAAAATGAAATTAATTTAAGAAAATTGTCAACTTGTTTTTTAAATATGTATTTCAAAGGAAATAATTAACTATAAACAAATAAAATAGTATTATTACTATTGTGTTGAGTCATTGTTATTATTGTTAATGAATGAAATAGCCATTGTTACTGTTATTATTATTATTATTACTATTATTATTAATGTAGCATAAACATTTCAATAAGACTAAATAGTAGAGATTATGTTTGTTGTATTTTCTCTTTTACTATCTCAATTCTTACTCTTTTTTTTGTAAAAATGACTTTGTTTACTTGAGAGTGTTTCATTCTAAATTCTTTTATTCTTCGACTGACATTTACTACTGTTAATATTTGGCTCTATTATACGACTGCTTTGTGTTTAGTTTAAGAGTTCCACTGCAGTAATAAAAAACAACAGTGATTAATCACTTTGTGACTCATTATAAACCTCCTGTTGTTGTTGTTGTTGTTGTTGTTGTTTATGCATACTTTTTGTATTGTTAGTTTTGTATAGTGTAGCAATATCAACAATAAATATATCACCATGTTACTACAACTAACTTGATTGATGGATATTTAAATGTGATATATTTGTTAGTGTACTAATTCATATAATGCTTCAAGTCATTCAATATATCTTCACTTAGGAATTGGTATTTTTAGGCGTAACTCTGTTGCTGTTGCCATGATAATAATAATAATAATAATAATAATAATTATTATTATTATTACTACTTATATTCACATAATTTGGCAATTGGCAAGTTTCCAGACAACTTATGTACTGGAAATTTGTGTTACAATATTTCGACTGTAACATACTTATTCTCTTACCTAATGCTAATTTGAATAAAAAAAACAACATTTCACCTCGTTGTAATGTTTAGTCAAAGTGAATCTAAATTTGTAGCATATACTTTAGTGGTCTTAAGCATTTGTTGTCTTTCACAAAAAGTTTAGTGCTGTATGTTTATTAGTTATCTTGTATTGCAGTAAAAATAATTTCTTGCTACTTTTTTTACACTTTTAGTCGTTAATTTTTGAAATGTTTCCTTTTCTTTAATTGCAAATTTACAATAATTGAAGGGTTGTCTAGAAAAAATAAAACCTTAGTTAACATTATGATATCACTTTTGACTTATTGCAATTTATACTGTTAACTGGTTTCAGGCAAAAATTATGTTTGTGTACGTATTGTTATGTTGCCATAGTTGACCTAAAGGTATTTCGGTCAACTGAAATGACTGGATTATTAGTTCCCTCGCAGATTAATTCTCCAAATAATAACCCAATAGTAAGTTCGAACCCAGCTCCAGTTATTTGAGTTTGAGAAACCAGGTAGTATCATTGACCTTCACTCTTAAAGTACAGTTTTAAGCTAAGTACACGAATTTATACTCGTTAAATGATTTCAAGATAACATATTTTAGAAGACAATGATTAGATAACAGAGAATAATGCTGTATATTTTAAATGGAAAATGCTCAGCCAAGTTATTATTACTTGTCTAATTACAGCTGATTAGTTAGTAACAGAAACAACATTCCTGAAACTATCAATCATTTTTTATTTCTATCCATCTTATGTATGCTTTTATATTGCTAGTCCTATTGTTGCTTTCTTTCGTCGTCTTCTTAAGTATTTGACATAAATCGAAATCTTACATTTGTTTTTATGTTTTGTCATATTCTACTGTCACTTTGTTTTACTGTTTATTGTGTTCTTCCCCTACAGTAGTCCCAATTTATTTTTACTTATCCGTGATTTTAATTTTTTGGCGCATAAAATAATGTTAAAATAGTCTCAATTTCATATACCGCAGTTTGTTCCTGTGAAATGCAATAAAATAAAAATTTTTGCATCATAACAATTCTTGTAATTATTTTTTTCTGGCTGGAGGGAAGTTGATGTATATCTTATTTGATCTTGTTTCGAACCAATATACGATCTGCCTTTTTTATTCTGTAGTGAACATCTGTATAAGTAAATCTATCTAAACAATGCACATATATATGCTTCTTTTATCATTCACTCATAAGCAACATGTAGTCTGGTACATACGTGAATTAACCGAAACTACCATACCACACTAGCGTGAAGAGCTCAAATTGATGCTAAAATATAGCTTTACGAGAACAAATAAAAAAAGTATGCTTAAAAGAATAGCGGGACATGAGAGTTAGAAGGAGATGATGAATGCACCTACACCATTATGACCAACTCTAGTTCATGTCGTCACCGATGCAGATTATCTACTAGACCCCAACCACGTAGTCTGCATCTAACATAATGACTAATACCAACAGTTAATGACCTCATGATCTGCCATCATGTTTTCGTTGAACCTCTTCTATTTTTTTCCATCTTACTCCTACACCAGCCAACATCGTTCGTCAGACTAGGCGGTGGTTAGGTGTACATAATAATTGTCCTAAACAACTTAGTGGATAATGATCCACAGGTATGAGCTAATACAGAGCGGACTGCCGCGATATATACTCGTTCTCTGATTGATAGACGAATATCCCGCCGACTGTAGTGTTGCAGATTGACAAAAGCTAAATGAGATTTCTAAATCCATGAAATTTCGTTAGGCACCAATTCAGCGGATCTAATGAGACTTCCAAGATAAGTGAATTTCACTCATCATTTGAAGCGATCAGTCTTGATTTAACATTTTACATTTAGATGGAGAGAGACCCACACAAGCATGTTTCATTTGTTACTCAGTGTGTTCATAGGACTGTATATTGTCGCCGTCTTCACCGAATATGACTAGATCATTTATATGGTCTAAATCGATAAGCAGGCGTTGTGCTAAAAGATCAACTTGTGAAAAATTAGTTGAGTAAAGCCTAATTTCTAGGAGAACATCGGTGATGAAATTGAATAAAACCAAGGATATGGGACAGCATTAATGAAAACTACCTAAGATTGACAGTGCTGATAGTTAGCCATAAGCTGTGACTCGATCAGTCGTGTTCGAGTAAAGTGCCCTTACAAGGTTTCTGTATTTTCTCAGTACACCTTACAACAGCATGCAGTTCTGAAGGACTTTGGAAGTTTAATCATTCCTGACGAAGTCTCGGCACGGATTCAAAAAACTCGTTTGACTTTTACAAACATATATCACCTATAGCGTTGGTGAAATGTCTGTTGTTATATCTCGTGCATGATAGGTTGACTAACCGCAGACACCTTTAGCATTCAAACGCCTTGAACCCTCCTAGTCGCAAATTCAGAAGTCAGAAAATGAGTAGACAGGAACCTTATTCCAGTAAGATAGAGAGTGAATTCTGTACAAAATAATCGTATATTTATAGTTTTCTGAAACAATAAAATCAGTATTATAATCCATCCAATCCGAACTAAAAATTGTCAACTACTACCCAATCAGAACGCGCTACGTCGAGATTCTGGAAGGTTCTGCCAATCAATGCTTGGATGGAATGTCTCCGGCTTTTTCAAGAGTTCTGGAGGCTTCGTTGAAGTCTCTATGAGCCATCCCATCTATCTAGCAATCAAATGATGGATATGCTGAACATCAGTTCGTTCTATCATATTGTATGGAAATGGAAGTGGACATTTAGAGTAGATAATGTTCATAGGTTATCGGTATTTGGCCTCCGAAACATCACTTGCATTTGTTGGGACCACTGGATAATTAATGATGAAAAAAGCCATTGCCGACCGAACCAAAACATGACATGAAGTTATCGACTGTTGGTCTGAGTCATATGAGTGTTATGTATAGCTGTTGTTATAAGACCAATATATGTATATACCAGAAACTACGTTGCATATGACCTAAAGACCATTGCACGACCACTCTGTCACTGAAGTCGAGTGCTGCTTTCAACAGGATAAATATTACTATGTATGCTCCCATATATATATATATATATATATATATATATATATATATATATCCACATTGTTCTCAGTGTTCACTAAATGCGTTATATCCGGTGTTTTCATCTATTTGTCCATATATTTAAAGTGTAATTTTCAATGTGATTTTACTTTAAGCTCTAGCTTCTACTATATTTGTGCTTCTCATCTGGCATTGACTGTGATGCACTGACGCGTTCATAGAATTCAGTAGTAGGTAACTCGAGACGCTTGAAATGTGAGCCTTAAATTCAAATTGCTATTCAGTAGTCATCACTCACCCACTAAATAAACGGCAAGTTGACCGAGAAAACTGACTTACTACACATATATTCAAGGCCAAAAGCGTTGTGAATAACCACAACAGTCTATATTGTACTTTGTATGTATTTAGAACATGAATAAAGAGCTGCTGATATCCAGGGTTATAAATTCTCTATAAATTAACGACAGAAATGTCCGACTAATTAGATGAATTTTTCTTACAGTTTCTATTAATTTAACTACTTATAACTACAAAGTAGTATGTCTTAGCAAAATACAGACCAGTGTATGCCACTATCCCTGCTTTCTAACTCATATCTCATAGATACTACAGCTCATCGGTAAGAAATACCCGTCATTAGTTCTTTTTGAATACCTAAAGTTCTTGAGTTCTGAATTTTTTTAGAAGAGTGTTCACAACTTGGTATCAGTAATCATAGCTAAAGTATTTAATATGCTCTTTTTATGTCCAACTTTTGTATCCAATTATGTGTTTACTATAACTTCGATGCCAAAATCTTTTTAATAGTAAGATATATGAATTGACTAATAGGGTAGACTGTTAAATATCTATGCCATAGCATCTTAAAATGTTTATATTTTAAAAATTATATATAAATGTATTTATCAGTTATCGATTCGTATTCTTGACTCTGAACCACATTGTAATTGTGCAGGACAGTAGTACTTCCCATTTAGTCAAACTAGAGTAGGTTAAGCACAGCTTAAAACTGTGGCATAGTAGCTGGAAGTCGAACCTCTCATCCACTGCTCACTAGTTATTTTACATATATTTAAAGTGTAATTTTCAATGTGATTTTACTTTAAGCTCTAGCTTCTACTATATTTGTGCTTCTCATCTGGCATTGACTGTGATGCACTGACGCGTTCATAGAATTCAGTAGTAGGTAACTCGAGACGCTTGAAATGTGAGCCTTAAATTCAAATTGCTATTCAGTAGTCATCACTCACCCACTAAATAAACGGCAAGTTGACCGAGAAAACTGACTTACTACACATATATTCAAGGCCAAAAGCGTTGTGAATAACCACAACAGTCTATATTGTACTTTGTATGTATTTAGAACATGAATAAAGAGCTGCTGATATCCAGGGTTATAAATTCTCTATAAATTAACGACAGAAATGTCCGACTAATTAGATGAATTTTTCTTACAGTTTCTATTAATTTAACTACTTATAACTACAAAGTAGTATGTCTTAGCAAAATACAGACCAGTGTATGCCACTATCCCTGCTTTCTAACTCATATCTCATAGATACTACAGCTCATCGGTAAGAAATACCCGTCATTAGTTCTTTTTGAATACCTAAAGTTCTTGAGTTCTGAATTTTTTTAGAAGAGTGTTCACAACTTGGTATCAGTAATCATAGCTAAAGTATTTAATATGCTCTTTTTATGTCCAACTTTTGTATCCAATTATGTGTTTACTATAACTTCGATGCCAAAATCTTTTTAATAGTAAGATATATGAATTGACTAATAGGGTAGACTGTTAAATATCTATGCCATAGCATCTTAAAATGTTTATATTTTAAAAATTATATATAAATGTATTTATCAGTTATCGATTCGTATTCTTGACTCTGAACCACATTGTAATTGTGCAGGACAGTAGTACTTCCCATTTAGTCAAACTAGAGTAGGTTAAGCACAGCTTAAAACTGTGGCATAGTAGCTGGAAGTCGAACCTCTCATCCACTGCTCACTAGTTATTTTACATATATTTAAAATGAAATAAAATAATGTTGAGCTATATTGTCTCAGTAATCCTGAAACTTAGCTGTTAACAGTCATTGAATTATGAGTTTATCTCTCAACGGACTAATAAATAATTTTACATTTTCTTAAGTTTTAATACATATTTAGTCTTGGTAATCAACCATTAAGCTGTAAATTGGTATGTTTAACTATAGCATATTTACTAGACAATTTATCATCATCAGTATTACGATGAAGTTTTATTTGATTCCCAGGAGGTTAACTTTTAGTGTTTTGTGTAGTTATAAATAACAGAAGGTTTATTATTATTTGTGTTATTGTGTGATATTAGTCATTTATTAACATATACAAAAACGAAACATCATTTTTATTGTTTCAAAAATGAGGAATTATCTTCCCAATTATTTTGTCGTTTTGTTATTTCTACCACACTGTCATCACTAAACCTTCTCTGTTATACCATTAAATTATCTATTTCATTTATTGCATATATTCACACATCAATAGGCAAACATATTTTCTTATTTTCATTTTGATTTACAAATCAATAACTGCTGATCGTTTCATCATTCTTTTGTTCTCCTCTTGTCTTCTCTCTCTCTCTTTCCATGTATGTATACAACTGTAGTGATATTTTAAAGGCGAATTTTTATTGTTTTCGGTTAGACAGTTCACCTCCTAGCTTGTCATTAAATGTATGTGCGTACATATCATACTCATTGGGTTAGTTGACAAAATTATGAAAATCAAACTGTTCATTTTCCGCCTCTTTTATCACCCACTTTATATATATATATATATATATATATATATATATATATATATAACAGGAAATAAGAAAACAGATTTTTCCTTCGTTTTTTGTGTCTGAATGGATGAATATTTCAGTTGTTCATTTTATTTAACTTTGAAAAAACGTGAAACAAGGCAACATATGTGGTAAAAGAAGTTTAAGGTAGAGCAGTTGTTCGTGTCTACGGGTTCTTTTTACCGTATTACTGTCACTGTTATTTTCATTCTATTAGTTTTATGATTTCTTTTACCTATGTATTTATACATGTACATATTCGTATCATCATTGCACGTCAGTCTTTTGTATGTACGCGTGTAAATTGTGTCGAAGTGTTCGTTTAGTTTTGTCCACA
The DNA here is from genome assembly GCA_034768735.1 of Schistosoma mekongi. NCBI lineage: Eukaryota > Metazoa > Platyhelminthes > Trematoda > Strigeidida > Schistosomatidae > Schistosoma > Schistosoma mekongi. The sequence continues at coordinate 19,984,585 of CM068308.1, read as the reverse complement.
CATGCTTTCTTTGTGTTTGGATATTTTGTAAAACTTTTTTATTATTACAATTATTTCGAGTCCTGATTATATAATTTGCCTTTTTGTGTAAACTATTTATTACTGTAAATTATATGTTGCAATATTGGCTGCTAAATCATTTAATCATATATATATATATATATATATATATATATATATAACTATTTAATGCATTGTATAATAATTTATCCTTATCATAACTTGCTTACACAAAAATTTCGTATTTCTCGCTTAATCGAGTATCATATTAAATGTTTTCCTCTCAATATTACTACTATATTATGCTGCCATGATTTCTGACAATTTCCACAATGTTTTTTTTTTTAACGATTTTACGCTATTCTCATAGATAAAACATATTATGCAACACTACTGGTAATTTTGATTTAACTTTAAAAAAATGAACTTTCGTCAGATTTATCATGCATTGGTTTCATGACTATAGTTAATCTCACTTTTTTAAACTTGTTCCACTTAGTTATATATATTTTCTAGAAATACTGCTCATATTTCACTTTTGTTAAATAACCAGTTAACATTGTGACCTCCATCCCTCGATTGTTTTGTGTCTAGCTTGATGGTAAGTCACGTGTTGAAGAAGTGTGTAGAGCAGTGTGTGAGATGTTCTGTAAGGGAGTAAAACAAGGGAAAAAGTTGCCTGTTAGCTTAATCACCATATCAGATGTACTTTTGTGAAAAGACCAATTGGGCAAGTAATGGTTTATCTGTCGAAAACAGAGTATGTCATACAATATTACATACATTACTTCCAATCATCAATTTGCACATCCTCCGCGTTCTGTGGACTGTGTCGTTTATTAGCTTGCTTCTCTTGGTTGTTCTCGATTCTCCTCTGTATTTTATTCATGCTTTAGTTCTTGCCACCTCGCCTTGTATGCTGTTTACTGATTCTTCCTAATTTCCTTTGACGCTCTGCTACCTACTACTTATTGATGATCTTATAAGTAGTATCCACCACACTCTCACTTAATAATTAAAGGATTCAGTCAGAATAAGTTATGGCACAAGTGTGAAACAATGACAATCTGATAATCGAAACTAGAAGTTGGTAGAGTAAAGTTCCAAATTCCTTACAGCGTTTTACCAGTTTAATCGAACTGATATTTAAATGAATTAGAGTTTGTGAAGTGAATTTGATATAATTGGAAGTTAATTTTTTATCAAAAGTCATTAGTTTAAACTGAGACATTTCAAGAACGAACACGTTCGAGCCTAAACTTTAGCAACTGTAGTATCCTCAGCTCTTGTGGCTGGGGGGGCAATAATTTCAGACTAATGAGCTAGAGCTTAATAGTCGGGTCTTTCAGTTTCCTTTACTCGAATATCTTCGTAAAATTTTCATACAACTTGAAAAGACTAATCATTATCATATCCATTAATGATAAGCGTTTTTTCTAAATTATAATTAGCGAAAAAAATCAAACCAAGTAGTTATGTCGTAATTCGTTAGCTAGCGAAATATTTACAGGACTGGTAACTTCCAATCACATTTCTGTTTATTTTTCAGCTTCCCTTATATATTTGGGAATAAACTATTCATAATCAAGAAATCGATATATGTAAAGCATGCTGTTATGTAATGTTAATTCTTAATAACTTCACTTTACAGACTCTGTAATAAGTAAGAAGACAACGTTATGAACTGTATTTTGTGTTTGTGAAGTTTTTTTCCGAACTTCATCTTTGATCCAGTGGTTTTGTGTATCATACCTTTTTTAAAATTATACTTTAACAGATATATAAAGTGATCATTAGTTTGGAGTCATTGTTAGTTAAGGACCATTAAATACTTGTTTCCGTTTATTCTGATTTTTCTTATTAGTAACCGTTTATGTTCTGTCCTTTCTATCTCTCTGTTTTGTTAATCTTGTAAATTTGATTTCGTCGTTCCGATGTGGTATGGTAACTTGGATCCATACTCATACACGTCGGGTTTTACGTTGTACATGAATGGATGAAAATGTCATCATATATTAGTTTTTGAGAAAATTTGAAAATCATTTAATTTCATATGATCCAGTCTAATATATTTTTCGTTGTCTTTCTCTTATTATTTAAATGTATGACACACATGCACTTAGTATAACGCTTTTTCCAAATCTCTATAGCCTATAGGAGTATAAGGGTTATTTCTCGGTATGTATTTAGTACTTTTATCATTATCTAGGGAAAATATTTTTTAGAAAATTTATGAATGTTAAATAAATCGTCCTACCATTGAATTAATGTTCTTCAATTATTTCCTTTTGAAGTTTTTTGAATCACAGGTTGACTTTAGCTATATAGTGATTAAACCAGTGGACAGTGTTCATTTATTTTGTTATTATACGGTACCTATAACCCCAACAAAGACCGAACCTAAAACTTTGTAGCAAGTTTCTTTGAGCTGGCATCTAATAGTTTGCATTCTCAAATCCAGTCTATTGTCGATACCATTTGGTGATTGTTTAATACCATCGGCTTTGCCTACTTCAAGTACGTTATGATTAAAATCCACCGGTTATGGCTCTTGCTATCACTTTAAAAACGTCACATCCATCATTCGGTTAAAGTCTGTTCATGGTTTAAAAATGGTTAGACAATATCCATTTAGCTAAACTAAATTTACGTTAATTACTTTTTTATTTTGTATCATACTTTCCACCAGATATTTCGCTTTTCCAAAGTATACATCAGTATCACGTAATTGTTAGCTAGATTTTTATGGTGTGGTTATGTATTTGCTAGTATTCGATTATAGATGTCTTCGAATTAGTGTTCGCGTACATTGAGATCACTCAGTAACCATTACTGATACTAAACTAAGATGATAAGTTGATTGGTGAGGTGAATTTTCATCGACTGGGGTGATCAAAGTGTGTTTTACTTATGTCTGGTCACTGACTACCTTGGTTTCATAATTCTGTTTCGGAATAGGAGTTAATTGTACGTTAGTGACAAAACATAACATGGCATCAGTCAGATAGTTAACTGTTTGCTTGAACCTTGTTGGTAAGCACAGACCACCTGATTGGGGTCCGTTCAGTTAAAACGTAGAACTTCATACGTGCGTATATCAGTTAGAGTTTTCATGCCTCAATTAGCAGATAGAGATTAAATTGTCGGACCAAATCCTAGAGTAGTAGGGGTAGTAACAGAGTTATTATTAATTACGAGAGTTAAAGATCGAAGATAAGATTTAGGAATGTATAATTTAGTAAAAAGAAAATTATAATGAATTTAGAAGCTTAGACTTTGAAGGAGAACAAAGAATGGATGCACTTGCGCTATTGCCAACAATTTTGAGCCATGTCACCCAATGTCTCTAACCATTGATTACGGTCATCACACGGATCCAAACCAGGTAGTCTGCACTTATTAACATGGCTCAGCTCAACTGTCAATTGTCACGGACTAATGCCATGTTTTGGTTTGCCTACCCTTACCTTTCTTCCAGCCTACTTCTACACCAGACGGCATTGCTCGTCGAGGTAGACGATGGTTGGGCATAAGTAACACATGTCTCAACCACCTCAGTTGATGATTTACTTCTTCGCCAATAGATTTACCGTATTTACTCAGTAGTCTATTCCTAACCCAAGTATTGCTTACTGGATGACCTCAGCAAATACGAGGAATGGTTTGAAGACATCTATGATCGAATACTAGAAGCCTACGTATACCCTCTATCCTTAATGGCCATGTTTCACATCCATAAAGTAGAATTGATTTGACTGCTGCGCAGTAAACGCGTCCTTTGATCTGTGGACGGATGTCTCGCCTACGCCACAGGTGATTCATGTTGGCAAAAGCCAATCGAGCCTTATGTATACGCGCAGAGATTTGAGCAGACACCATACTGTCAGGGCTGATGAGACTCCTAAGATAAGTGAGGCGGTCAACACATTCAACTACATCACTAATTTCCGCGCCGACATAGGCCAATCGTGAAATGGCACTTCGCATTTGGATGGAGAGAATAACATCCCGAACATACTCACTTTGATGCTTAAGGCGGTTAAAAGACTGTGCATTTTGTCAGCATTCTTACTCAATAAAACTATATCGTCTTCATATTCTAAGTCAACAAGTTTCTCCTGGAAGGTGGTCAGCCCCGGAGGAGTCAGACGATGAAAATATTAACTTTAAAAGTATGTCGATGATAAAATTAAATGAAAATGAGGAAAACGAATAACCTAGGCGAACACCACTTGAAGTAATTAATTCTGAGGACAATCCGCCATAAGTTCTGACTTGAGATGTAGTGTTCAAGCAGAGAGTTTATATAAGGTTAATGTACCTCCTTGGTACACCTTTCAATGACAAACATTACCACACAACTTCATGATCGCCAGAATCAAACGTTGCTTTAAAGTCAAACAATTCAATTATTGTTGTATATTGAAAAGTGTACCTATGTTTTGGAACTTGCCGAAGTGCGAATATTTGGTCTATACAATCACATCCAGGCCTGAAACTACCTTGTTTTTCTCGAGTTTGCTCTTCACGAGTTTTGGTTAGACATTGAAGTGTTATTGAGGCTATTATTTTAGATACTGTATTCGTCAAACTGACCCATCGGTAATTGTCTGTGCAATAACGGCGATTAATTGTAACAGACATTGAATAACACTTTCCGAAATTGGTCACAATGGTGCAGGTGTATTCACTCTTTGTTTACCCTACATCCACAGTCTCGAAATTATTTCGTAATTCCCATGAATTCATTTTTCTCTCATCGAATTCCGTATTTCTAATGTTTTTCATCACTTGTGGTATTAAAATTACTCCTAAATTTTCTATTCTTGATAATTTCATCTCCATGTACTACAATGTGACTTATAATAACACATATTTTCATGATTCCACATTACTGATGACTGATTGATACTTATGTGCCTTAAGTAGTTTTTACTTTGAACTTTCAAGCTTTATTTGAAGTAATAATGTTTTTGTTATTTTTGGTTGTCATTTTCACTTGTTTTCTACTTTTTACTCATACGTTAGCATTCTTATCTTTTTACATTTATATTGTTCTATGTCGACTTTTAATACATTATTTACAGTTCATTTCACTTACTGCTGCCTAAAATGATGTAGCACTATATTATTCAGTGTTGTTTGTCTTATGTCATGTTTTTCTTGACTAATATTATAACTAACAGTATGTAGGGTGGTACTGAGGCTATTGGTAGTGGTGTTAGTATTCTGTATGAATTATTAAGGATGAACATGAAATTTTATGAATGAACTAGAATGTTATTATTGTTATATTTTAACATTTATGTGCACTTAAATAAATATGTTAAATGAATTTTGACTTAATTTATCGCTGACAGATAAATGCACTATGCATATAATATACCTAGGGTCATGTACATTATTCCTTTTTCTGTGTTACAATATTGACTGATAGTAAATTCATTATTACTTCAATGTACTATTAAATTACTAACAGTGCTAAATCAATTCTACTCTCAAGTTTAGTTTGTCTGATATTCGTTTATCTCTATATATTCATTCTAGAATGAATTTATTTAAGGGATAAATTTAAGCAATGATGCTTTTTTTAGTATTGCATTATCTGACTTAGTTGATTTAATTGCTATGATTGCATTGTCATTCCAGATAGTGCTTACTCAATGTAAAAGTGAGCTTTTTAGTTTAATTTTTTGATAGGATGAGACGATGGAATGTAAAGCCGAATATAAATTAATTGTGCCTATTTTATTTTTAGTGTTTGTTTGGATTTGCGATTGTAACCCAATGTTCATCGCTTTTGTTACTGTAGATTTAGGCGGTCTGCATGTGTTAGTCAACTTATCACTTTTTACTATACACACTTAAATTATTGTGGAGTGTTGTATGAAGCGTTTAAAGAATGACATAATTCCATGTAGTGAGGAGAGAAAATTACATTGAATATATACCAGATTGTTATCAACAATGAGTTACATTTAATCGGACAATAACTTCGAATAATGGCAGAAATCCACCTTAAACTGTTGTATAACTTACCGTTGGGATAATTTATTACATTCTTGATTGTACTATATAGTAATAATCACGTATGAAGATCTTATTGAACTTATAATTATATAAATTTTTGAAATTTGTATTCAGAAATAATTCAGACCTAGATTGGATCTACAGTGGTCACACTGACTTAGGTTTTCAATTCCGAGGACTTTTTAATTAAAGCTGTAACTATACCGTAGCTATGGCACAAATTCATTAACTTTATTTTCAGTTTCTGTATGTATTTAAAATTCATATTATAGGGATATTCGTTTTTCAATGTTTAACTAGTTGGCCTTGTTTTGTTCTCAGTTTTCATGGGAAGTCACGAGCATGAATATAACTTAAATATTTTGCTTTTGTAATGTTATCGGAACGCATTTACTTATTTGTTTTATTACTCTAGTACTGTTGTTACTGTTTATTATTATTATTATTATTATTATTATTAGATTAATATAAACACCCGTTTAGGTTGGGCAAGCTTTTGTATTAAGTCAATGGATAGTTAGTTTGATGTTTCGGATTATCATAGCCATGTGTATATGTATAGAAAATATTAGCTTTTAGCATTCTGTAAGTATATTTAATTTTATATTCATTTTAACATAAATGCTGAATAGGACAAATCTTATGAAAAGTATACATTTCTTATCCATAAGACGTTTTTACACGAAAAATTTGCAGATTGGGAGGTTGTTCACAAACAAGAAAAATAAATCAGTTGCTTCTAGTATCGCATTTTAATAAATTAAAAAGCATTGCCTTCATGAAGTGATGACTTCGCTAAAATGAACACGAAATATAAAATGAGGCTAAAAGTTCAAGTTTTTACTTTATTAATGGCTAGTTAAAATATTCTGTTTAAATTATTCCATTAATTAATTTCTTGTAGCCTACATCACGGTTATAAAAGTAATTGATAGTTTTGAGTGTAACTATTCTTCTGTTTTAGTGTACTATTATAGTGCCTTTGAACTAAGTTATTGGCAGTTTAATTTCCATAGCAGTCAGATTTTTGTAAGATTCGTATAACCTACAATAAGCCCTATAGGTTATTTTAAATAATAACTTAGTCAGAATAGGCGGGATCGCTGATTATTTAAATCACTTTGCAGACTGCAAAAACTAATCGAAAGTTTACTTGTTAACCTCTAAACTTCACGTCTCTTTTACAAGATAGCTGTACTTTCTTGTTTATGATCAAACTTGAGATAAGCGAAAGTGCATGTGAACATATAGCTCTTGTCAATTATTTCAACTATGAAAGTATTGTTTCGCAAGACATGATGTTTAATGCATTCAGAATAGCTTTAGGTTATTGGATTTTGCAGTATTTAATAACGTTTTTGTTATACATTTATTTAACTTTGATTGTTTTATTAGCTTATTATTACGTTGTATTCTATAGGTAGTTTGGATGGAACAACAAGTTGCAAAGGTTCGAGTTAAACGAGATGTGCACATTCCAGTTAGTGATCCAAAATGGCCTCAAATGTGGTATTTAGTAAGTTTTATTTATTTTAATCAATTGATAATCCGTGATTTAATTAATAGTCGTAGATAAATAATATGTCTCTTGTTTATATTTATTTTCTTGCTTACTTTCTCACTTGTATATATCCTTATGAAAATCCATACATTAGTTTCCGATCTAATATATCAATTATTTCTATGCAACATATTGTTCTTTTAGTTACAAAGCCTTTGCTGTTGTATAATCAGCATTAGATTTATATCTAAAAACACCTACTTCGTAAGTTTTAAGAACGTTATTTCAAAAATCTTAATTCATTTTCAACGAGTTTTCATAATGAAACGCTTTCTATGATTGGTTTTCGCTACGTCGAGATATATATATTTGCACTTTATTTCTAACAAATTAATGTATAATGTATTGTTGATTGAAATTATGTATACCAGGTAAAACTAAATGTTAGACAGGATCTGTATTCAGTTTCTTGTAAGATAATAATTTTGAGCATATCTGAGTTACTTTCCATAATATGGCCTTGATAAGAAATGTTCTTTTCCTTACTAGTTATTCAATAGAAAAATACATAAATTTGTTATTTTTCTATACATTTAGTGGCTTTATTCTCATCTTAATAGTAATAAAAAAGAATTGGAGGATTTTAAATCTTTTTCGTATACTAAACTAGAAATGAATATATTTTGCACAACTCTTGAAATCCATTAAGTATTATCAACTAATTGACTGGGAATAATAGGGAAAAACTTGGCGCAAATACATGTATATAAATATCTCCTTTGTAAAAGCATAATGATAGATATATGCTTAAGTTACGGATGATGAAACCACTAATTGATTTTATCATATGTTGCAGATTGTATTTTTGGCTGGAATCATTGTGAACTGAATTCAAATAGACAATTGTTTAGTTTGTGTTTATTTCTCACCGTAAGCAGTCATAAGTTAACCTTATATTAAACTTATCATCACCAAACCTCATGCCAAGTGATCTACATATTGACTACAGAGTTAATCATTGTGCGATTATGCATGGTCCCTTTCATTTGTTATCATCAATAAGAGTCTTGCTCTATGAATGGCTGAACTTCACGAATCATAGCTTCTTACTCTCACTTCAAGAATTACTATCGAAGTCAGTCACTAATGAATCATTGATATTAAGACGGGGAGACTTTGTGGAAGCCGCTCAACTTTAAGATCGTATGCGTCGAATTAACAGGAGAATTCTATACTGGAGCAAAACAAAACTATCTAGCGACTCCTAGCTTCCTAAGCTTCATCCAACAGTTGTTAATCCATGATGTAAACTATTTTTAAGTTGAACTGTCTTTACGAATCTTTCATTTTAAGCTTACAATCGTGTTAAAAAACAGACAACGTATCAATGTTTGCTTTTTATGCTTTGCCTTTTGTTAACACATCTGGTAAATTGAAAATAGTTTTATTTCGAAAAGTTCGATATCTCTTGTTTCTTTTAAGTTTAATTTATTCAATTATTCCCAGGTTTCTAAGATTGTTAATTTAATTTTCCAATAACGGAATTTGTTATCACTGGTATCCATATCGAATGATAAAATAAGATTTTGGTCTGACAATTTCATGCTCATATTAATCATTTTGCACTATCTTGCTGTGTTGCTACGAAATTATCACTTTTGCAAATATGCAAAAGATAACTTCATTAATGCATGGATTAGCTTAGTAGATGTAATGCAAAATAAAAAAAATTGCTAATAACTGTTATTTGGTTTTATTGGCAGAAAATAATACATTTAAAGTAAAAGACATCTGTAGTGTTAATTATGGTGACATGTTTTGTCTGTGCTTAGATATACACAATTTTTTAATCAAATTAATCCATTCTAGTGTACACTTTATTTGTTTCCAGGATGTCAGTTACTACTTAGTTTTCCAGTAATTAATATTCTTTAATACGATGTTTCACTTCACTTGGTCGTAGATTGGAATGGGAATTTAGTAGGATTAATATATATATTATATATATATATATATATATATATATATATTTCAATAAGCCAAAATAGCAATAGATATGGTATTAACAACTTTAGAGTTTATATAGAATATACATACGACTGTTTTAGAATGTGATCTGATTTAAGTCTAACCTGAGTATACACTCGTCCTGGGGGGATACTCTCCAGAAAAACATTAATGTAAACCGAAGCACTGCCGAATAACTTTACACCAATCTTTCCTATATTCTAACAATGATCAGCCACAATTTCTTTCAGGCTACAGATCATTGTTCTCAAAAAGTATGTTATCGTTTGCTTATTATAGCCAGAGTACATTGGATTCTGTGTTTGTATGATGAAGGAAAACACAACACTATCTGTGTACATTAATTTTGAACAGAGCAAGAACAATGATAAATACGGAGTATAATGAATAGATTGTGTTTCGTTACCTTCTGTTCGTCTGCATATAGTTAGATAAAGGGTAGTTATTTTGAAATATTGATAAAAAAAATTAGAGTTTGAAGAAAGTGATCATCCTTCAATAAAGAAGAAAACGTTGAATGTTCTTAATCTTCTCATAAATTCCATTAATCTGATAATTATTCAATGTGTATTTACTGTCTTTTTGACAAATAATTTGTGATAATCTTTCGGGAATTCGAAATTTTAACAAATGATTTCGGGTATTTATTTTATGATAGTTTAATTTCACGCAGTTATTTTCGTCCAGTTCAATATTGTATGGTTTATTCACATATATGTAATTCGTTGAGTAGCTGATTATGCTTTAATCTTATAAGATTGTTTAAAAATCCCCATGTTTATATGATTATCCTCAATGTTTCGGTAATGTTTCAACCACCTTTAGTCACTTTTCTCCTCATTCAGTATTTGAGTACTGCACTTTAGACTATAGTTCTCACTATTACTTTCACTACAAGCTCTAACTCTTGCTAAATTTGCGTTTTTTATCTGATTGGTAAAGCTGCACGACACAGATATGTTCATAGTAGATAGCCCTAGATGCTTCACATGAAATCTTTGATGACAATTTCCATCACATAAACCTCACTCATTCTCTAAATAGATGGAAAAGTGGCTGACAGTGTTAGGTACTATGGACTTAGTGGAGACTTTGAACGTTGCGAAGGACTCTAAGTTTGCTTACTTGCGAATTGTCAGACGTTAAAACCTCCCTTCATTCTTGTTGTTTCCCACCTGTCTCGGTATTGTTTTTAATTTATGCAAATGTATTTTAACTAGGACTCTTAGTTTGCTTGTTTTAATTTATAATTTTAACGATCATATTTTGACGGATTATATTACATTTCACACACTTTAATCTACTAATTAGCCTGTCATTTGACTTTACTTGTAAGTTTTTATGAATCTGTGAAAAGAAAGCTTTTATCGATTAATGTATTATTATCAAGTGATTGGTGGCAATAGGACTAGCACTTATTGTTGTTGTTAGTCCGTTTGCCGTTTAATTAACCTTTCAGCTTGTTACTTTTCTCTAGTCAATAATTTAATATCTATAGTATCATAACCCAGGTACTTTGTATTTTAATATAAACAGTAAAGTGTTTTACAGCGCAGTACCGTTGAGCAGTTAATTCATTGAAATCAAGGAAGTTTAATACTGGATGATCCTATAGTATACTTGATGTTTCCTCGAAAATTTTATTTATGCGATAATTTTAGGCTTTTTTTCGAATTAACGATGCATTAATCGATTTTATGATTAAATTGAGTACCATACTTAAGCGTTTTTTTTTCAACATGTCTCATCCGATAGTTAACGTGTTTATTTTTAATGCAGTCTTTTTGCAATAAAGTATGGGAGTGTTATTTCCTTAATATGGTGGCAACTAACTACTTGGTATATTGTGTATGAATTTCTATTTTCTATGAAAATACAGTATTACGTATTGCGACCATCAATACTTCTTGAAACGATGTATTAGTAAATCTTTGATGATAGAGTTTTTAATATTAGTTATTGTTTCATCAACTTCATAATCGGGAATTATTTAATCTTGTGTTCATTCTTATCTTTCACATACTAACCAGCCGTATGTTATTATACATTCATTTTACAAAAACTTTGATTTGGATAAGAAGTTAGTATCGACAACTATCACACCTGGAAGGCTTCATGAAACCAAGTATGCAAACCTATGGTTAAGGTAAACGAAAATACTTGACATTTCTACATCGGCCAACCATTTATTGATTGATATGACTAGTTCACAGCTAAGTAAATGGCACTACATATGTTTGTTTATTCGCATGTATTTCAGGAGACAGTCATTATTTCTGTTTACGGCTGTCCTGGTTATAAGCTAAACTTAATGGTAAAAACATGAGGCGACAACACTTTTAGGGTCATTTTATAATTCAACAAATAACTAAAGAATTACTGCGTTTTGTTCATCATGTTTAAAACATATTCAGAACAGATTTGGAATGTGATCAAATGGCGTCATGCTGTATACTTTTTAAAGAATTCTTATTTTTTGTAACTTGGTTATCACATTCGTTGTTGCTTTTTCTTTATAAATGGGATTCATGATTTATTCAGAAGGAAATTTCAGTAGTCAGTAGTTCTTTATATTATTTAAGGCTGACGGAAGCTCACATTGGATTATGTATCATTTTCTTTATATCGACAAATCTGAGTAAAATTTTTTCAACGTGTAAATCTCAACAGTTCCTGTTGTATAGTTTTAATCACAGACTGGTTTTAATCAGACACCCACTAAAAATCAGATAACACTAGATAACTGGGACGTTGTTGTATGGGGCTACTTAGCAATGTAAGTCAGCGACCTCGCAACAACGGACCTGAAGCATTTGGGCCTCTCAGCGTGTGCTTAGCCTTAAGACCAATGTGTCATCATCTAGCGGCTTACATTTCGAACTTCGATTGATGATGTTGCTTGACCGTTCTCCAATACCATTGTTTAATGAATACTTCACACTTGATATGATTATACTAATCTGGTCGAAAATTATTGTCTGAAATTTCTCAACAGCGAACACAATTATCATTAATTTGAGGGACTTGTAGAGATCGTTGAATTTCAATCATTTATTGTTTAATTATCTTTTTATTAATTATCTCCTGAGTAAATTTCGAATAAGTGATTATTGTCATTTTAAAAATGTCAATTGAATGCAAAATAAGATCGCATTTTGTGTCTCACATTTTCTAGTCAGTTTTGTCTCTAAAGTTATCAACACTAAATTTCCGTTTATTTTAGTAAAATATAATATGGTCTTTACGTGCAACTTTCTCGTAATGAGTTTATATATGAGATCACGTTATGTTCCTCATTTAGGTAGATGGTCAAATAATGAATATAAATATTAGAATTTAGTTACTATATATGAGTTTGGATTGCTTTTATAATCACTAAGGGAGTTGATATGCGTATGCAATCTCTTATAACACTTTTAGGTTTTTTTTAACCTTCAACGACTCTGAATCGTATTTTGGTTACCCGGATATTTTCGAGTCTTTATGATTGCATTGACAAGCCGAAAATAAATGACATAATTTATCTTACTGATCGTCTTGTTTCTGATATAGTAAGCGACCATTCCTCGTCATCAAAGGTAAATCTTGCATTTGAGATTACTCAACATTTCTCAAGTGTAGTATCAAAAGATAAAGGATGAAAAGGAAACTTTTATTGTGGTAAGTGTCAAATGTACGCCAAAAACATGTTTATTTGCAGTTTTAAGCTGATTAAAAGTCGCCATTGAAGTTTATCCAATCTAAAAACAAGAAGCTGCATAGTCAACGAATGTTATGATGTCATTTCAAAGCTTCTATAAATTTATTTGAATCATACGTATGTCGTTAGTGACTGTTTACACATTCCTAAAACGAATTATCTTGTCGCCGAAAATGCACATCAGTATCCAAACTTTAATGCGGTTTATGGCACCATACTTTTCTAGTTGTGTTGGCGAAATGCAGTCGTTATGAAGGCGAGCTTAAAGTACGATTTCAACGATTCACGTTAATTAGTCTAATTCCAGTAAATGAGGGCTAAGGTGCACTAAAGAAAGTGCTAGAATGTTTTCAAATGAATTGCATATAAACTCTAATTTATTTATTTATTTTAATTGTATACTGTTTTCCTTATTTCGAAGTATATTTCGCTATTTACCCAAGTCTTTTTTTGACTAGGGATCAAGTCTGTGAAGTTATCGTTTCGTAGAATACTTGACAGGGTTAGGATGAAACGAATTGTCTGCAAATTTGTTTGATTAGTCCCAAGGTTTAATGAATTTATCTATAGTTCTAGGTACTGGGGAACGAAAATTGTTTCCTTCTATTACGTACGAAAAACCTACGAAAAAATGCGAACCATCATTTCTCTATTATTAAAACTTTTTTCAAACTTGAGTCTGGAAATTTTTAGAATTCATTGCTTTCATCTTTAAAAGAGTTTTAAGCTATATTTCAATACTAGTTGATCCAAAAAAGCGAGTAACACTGAACAGCTGTTTTATGCTCGTCTAGCAGAAATATTCAATTTCCTTTCACAAAGACGATATAAAAAGAAACTATTTCTAACTCTCACTGTCATCTTTGAGCTATCTAATTAGTTTCTGATATTGTTATTCCTCTAGAAAGCATGACTTCTCTGTAAATCGTTTCATGGAAGTGTAGTAGTTATCAAAGAGGTAAAATATATCCAGTCGTTTATGGTCATTGCATTCATGTATATTTTTATGTATATGCTTATTCCTATCTTTCATGGTATCCATATCTAACCACCTTAGAAGAATTTTATTATTTGCTTGACCAACTTTCTCTCTTGTCACATACAGGTATTATTTCTTCACTGAAATATCTATTATAAATCTGGTTATACCACCATGAGTAAAATCTTTCTATGACTTCAACCTGTATACACTAATTTTTTGTCAATTGCCTGAGTTATCTATTGTTGCTCGCCTTATCGTTTACTTCGAAATCTTTAATTGTCACTGTTTAAGTTCATCCAAAAGAAACATTGATAAATCTTTTTTGTAGTATGTACGTACTTTGAGTTGTAGTGTTCATTTATTTATTTGTTTGTTTTTCCTCTTTTTTGCTCCATTTTTATATTCTCCAGTCAGTTTGGTTGTTTATAGGGTAAAAAGAAATGAAACTAGCAAGTTATATATATATATATATATATATATATATATATATATATATATATATATATATATATATATATATACTGAAAAAATCTTGTTAAATCCATTTTTTATACTGTTTCCTCAAACTGTCGTTAGACTGAACATTTGATTTGGCCTTCCTTACACAGGATGTGTAAGTTGAATTCCTTTCCGTTCTTCCTCTCTTTATTTTGCCACTTTTCATACATAGAATTGTTTAGTTTTATGAAATTACCTAATAACAAAATTGAGCTCAAAGCAGACGATAATCGTTTAACTCGGTTATGTTGCAAGTATTAACTACTACTAGTGTGCCATTTGAGCTGGAAAGTAATTTCATTTGTTTTATTTTGTGGTTACTAATTTTATTAAGGCTTTCCAATTAGACTCTTAAACTTTGGCACAGTTTAGTTATCTCTTGATGTATGTAATTCAAACTATTTTCTTTGTACAAATTTATGTACCTGATATATTTAGCTGTACCAGTGTAAATTGTATTGCAACAAATGGCTACTAAAACCGAAGTAATCGCAGGGTGATCCAAAACTGCGTATGAAAATTGAGGCTTACCATGTGCATTATGGTATATTTTATAAGAATACCGTCTTGTTTTTAAAAGATGGCCTCCTTTCAATTATTTTGGTTATTAATTTATTGTTTACAAATCATTTAGAAGTTAATAGTAAGTTCTGAAAGCATTATTCACAATACGTAGTATATTTTAGGATTTTTTTCTTAGAATTTCTACATGATCTTTTTCGTATCCAAGACGTAGAAGTCCGAAACCAGTCAAAATGTTTATGCGGTTTTTTGAGTTTCCATCGTCCTGTATTTATGTGTCGAAAACAAAGTTGAATTTCCATGTTTCTTGTTATCACTTCCTGTTCTGATAAGTATGTAATTCATTACAAATTGGTTACTTATTGTTGAAATCTACACCTGATAAATTTATCTATTAATGGTCAAACACATATGTGCCGTCACTCTTGTGATTCATATCTTTTATCACAATCATTTTATAATTTACCTTGTGAATGAGAAGATCACATTTCAGTCGAGTTTGAGAATTTAAAAACTACCTATGGTTCGACTGCTCATCATACGTCTATTACATTTTATTTTATAGCAACTCCATCGGCCCACTTCCTATTATGTTATTATAAGCTATGTTAATAAAGTAAAAGATACTATTCCAAAACATTTACTTTCTGTTCTGAACCCACTAAACAAGTAGTGATAATGATAAATACAATGTCTAATCAGTTTACTTCGCGTATTTCAGTTTTGGCAGCTAGGTTGTATTACTGACCTTCACTTATTAGGCTTGTTTCAAACCATGTACATGCATCTGTATTCGACAAGTGAGTTACATTGGTTAGTCTTATGTATTAACTGAAATATTCGGCCGTGCTATGTTAATCCTCAGTCGCCATTTTATCGCTGTTAAAACAGTTTCTTTCTTTCTACACGTAAACACTCGTTGACTGCTGTGCTAATGAACATAAGCCTCTTTTTAACTTGGTGATATTAACGATTTGTTGATACCAAGGAATAATAGTAAATAGAACAAGTTTTATATTTCTGACTTATATTGATAAGTGTATCAGTTGATATTATCTGGCATCATATATATGGTTTTAGATGTATATACTTAGTTGTGATAACTAGTCAAATTGCTTTTAGTTTACCCAATTCGTTAGTAATAACGTTTGTGTAAAATCTAATTATTATAGTTTTTTTCGTTCAACAATATTATGAGCTTTAGTGGAGCGTTAATTAATAATGCAAATCACTTGTATTCGTCAGTTTTTTAGTACTGAAATTTCATTAGTTTGGTTTTCTCTGTTATGTTCAACAGCTGACAAATGAATTATATTTTCTGCTTAATGTTGAAAATCTTTCATTGAATTAGTCATAATGTGAAGTGTATATAAGTGACCTGACCTTTATATGATTAACTAGATATCGGTTATAAATATAGAGTTGACCCTAAACCAGTGGGTTCAAAGACTACTTTTTAAAATTTCGTTATATTAAGTATAAACCTGTTCTTTATTGTGGTAAGTCGTTGTTGATGAAATATCTGAGCAGATGTTAGCTATATCTACTCCATATTACTATTTCACTGGAATATCTTATGTATTTATTAATTTGCATGATGTCGTTATCCCGTATTTCAATTAAATTTTTGTAATCACTTGTGATTACAACTTGTTTTAATATCATTTTTTTGCTAACTCAATAACTGTCATCTAGTGACGTGTCCTATTGATCGCAGTGGCTCAAATGCATATACTGACTGTTCTCTACTTCTTGAATCCCAGTTTTTTTCATAAGTACTTTTTCATTCTGGGCTGTTGAATCGTATTTCCATTGTTTGGTCATTATCACTAGAATTTGTTTTATTAGATTATCGCATCATCTCTACCATTCATCTTGTGATTCCCATTTCATCTTATTGATTTGGTATGACGACTTTAGTTGACATGCATTTTTACTAAGTTTTACGTTGATTATGGTCGACTGTAGGGGGTGGGGTTACGTTATGTTTTTATTACATGCTCAGCTAAACGGATTGTTCTCAAAATTTTTGTTAGATATATTACTATACTGTTTGTTTTTTTCGTTTGATGATAATGTAAATACTGTGAATATTTATTTAGATTGGTAGTAATGATGTATTTGTACAATGTGCTTATTACACATTTAAGCTTGTTTCGAATAAGATTATTGTTATTCTAATTCCATATTGAAACAAATATCTTGTTCAGTTCTAAATTTTTTAAAGATTTTGAATTTACCTATCATTACACAAATTCACTTTTTATTCTTTATAGAATCGTGGAGGTCCAGGTGGTCTAGATATGAATGTTCTATCTGTGTGGGCGCGTGGTTATGCAGGTCAAAGAGTTGTGGTTACTATTCTAGACGATGGTTTAGAAACAGGTCATCCAGATTTGAAGGATAATTATGTAAGTGTACACCCTATATATATTTTTTCTGTTTTGAAATTTTATATTTATAAAAATATTATCACCTATCGTTGAGTAAACTGAATTATGCTTATCATTGAAGTCTATTACAGATATTTTCTACTTAGGACTTTCTCGCCGGATGTACCTACTTTCTCCTGCATTAATATTCATACTGATTTCGAACCTAGTTGGGAATTACTGGAAGATATTTTTAGTGATGCTACTGTGGTGTTTTATAACATAAATTATATTACTTATCATAGTATCAAGTAGTGACTTTTACAATTATTTCTTGAAGTGGCTGGTTTAAATACACTAAATAATCTTCCCGTTGTTGATGTTCGATAGTAATTCACATTTGATTGATAAATGCGTGATAATCTGGTCACTAGCTAAGTGGATGCGAATCCTAGCGTGAATATTAACATTGAACATCCAACTGACGATTATCAAATAGGTTCAGATACATACTTGACTGTTAGCCTCAATCCAACTTTACTAACCATTAATTAACATTTTTATTATAGCTGATTTCAGATATATAACTAAATCATCTCACAAATAGTTCCAGTTTAATTAATTTACTAAAACATGAATTCATCATTTATGTGAATTTGTTGCATAGAATTATTTACTTTTGTCTACAGTAAATGACAATCATTTTAATGTTTTCCTGTCTCTTTTGAATTGTCTAAATTATTTGTGGCATGAATTTCTTTGCTTTTTGTTTTATAAATCATTCTTATTTCAGTACATGGTTTAATTAATAATTCATAGAAAAATAAATAGACGCTTTTTCGATAGAATGTATGTGCATTTCTTTCAGAAAAATATCTCTTTGTAACTAGATATTGTGAAGATTTCTGAATTTTAATTTGATATCATTAATTGGTTTGAATTGGATAGCCATTACAAATCAGAAAACACTAGACTACTGTTTCGTTCCAGTATGGGACTGTCCAACAGTGTACATTTATGACTCTACCAGTGGATCGAACCTAGAACCTTCAGGCTTCACAGTGAGCTCTTAATCAAGATACCTCTGATCTGGCATTTAGTGGTTGTTATTTCTAATCCAATCCATTTGCAATATATTTACACGACTTGATTCACTGTTGTCGGTTGGCAACTGCTCACCAGTGACTAACTTCTGGAAGTAATTCCTGGGTTTCTAGTGGGAAGAACTGTCTAGTGGAGTTTGACCATGTAACTTTTGCTAAAATACGTGCTTTACTTGAAATTCGACACCTTTTTTTACAAATATGTATGCACTTACGTTTATTAAGAGAAAACCAACAAGTACTGAATATACACTTAGCTACAGCATTTCTCACGTTTAAATATAATTCATAACTGTTAAGTTTTGTTGCTCGTGTGATATCACTCTACCGTCTTGTTATTACCCCTACGAAGTACATTTTCACCAACTTCAGTCTCTTCGTCAGTGTAGCGTCAGCCACTATACAATTTCATTTATCATTACGTTTTTTTTCTCTAAACTGTTTGGCTGTAAAGTGCTAATAAAATAACAAAAAAGTTGGTAAAAAAACATTAAGTAAATCTAGTCACTACGCGGTTTTCTAAGGATGCGTTGTTTGGAGTAGGTTAGAGTAAGTAACTAATAATATATTAGATAATTCTTAAGATGTGAACTTCGGCCAATTACGACTATCAGTGATAAATACGGCAGTCTAGTTGATGCTCCAACATTACCCTGGTGCCTACTCACTCCCCGGCCGGGATCAGAAGAATACAAAGTCAATGAACCAAACAAACAAATCAAGCTATATTTCAAGCACTCCCTTATTTATATGTAAAACCTGACCACACAGTTAACCAATTAGGAAACTAACATCGATACATTGTAAGGCCGACAATGATAAGGAACCAGAATAGTGTATATACAGTAAATTAATTATAGTTCATAAATACAAAAAAGGACATAGTAGGTCAAACGATGAATGGGGCAACAGGAACTTAATAAGAATCAAATGATTGATTTACGTACAACTAAAATAATTTAAATAGTCTACCGAAAAACAGTTATAGGAGATGTTGATTGAATATTGTGTCATAATGAGGTATCTGTTGGATACACAATTTGGTTTTATTAATTAACAATTTATTCTACAAGTTCAGAAAACTATAAACTAACTTTAGTCGAACCATTGGTTATCTACTGTCCATTTCCATCCGTAAATGGTTATGGTGAATCTTGTTCTAATCGTTTTTCGTCATATACTGTAATTGATATATGAATTGCGCAGTATTTATCCAAAAACAGATGAGAAGAAAAATATCTCAACTACTGGACTGGTTTTATATAAGTTCCACAATAATTGAATTTGAAATAGGTTGTAAACATTTTATGAGGACTTGTCGGTACACTTTGTTATAAAACAAAATTACTGAATTTAAACAAGTTTAAAACAAAAAAATGATGTCAGTGAATGCATATTAAATGGATAGGTAGCCAAAATGTTTGAACAGGACCCTAATCGATTAGGCGTTGATTAATCAGTTATTTATTGTTATACATCGTATTTCAAATAATTTAATGAGCTCTTCGATTCGTAATTGTTTAATTTGAGAGTAAAATAATAATTTGGATCACGTTATATAGGTCATGCATTCGGCAAGAAATGAAACCACTTTAATCTCGTTGGCTCATTCTTAGGAAAAATAATTCCTAGTCATTATTTTACATTCCAAATGGATTTGTCCATTTTCAGTCGTAGTTCAACAACTCAAATAACTAGTATTTAATTATTTCCTGTCGTTTGGTCATTCTTTTCTTGTTTTGGATGTATCGCATGATCAGCGTATGCTATATGCATGACCACTTGGTCATGTCTTTTCTTTAAGTCCCTATTCACATTCGTGTTCTATGATTAAAACCGGATCAACGTATCGTACCAGAATATAACTGGAGTTCAATAAATTACTAATTCTTTCAAAACTTATAATCGCTAAACTGTCTGGTTATACACTACTGATAATATCTAGAAGGCCAAACAATTGTTTGACTGTTTTTTAGCAGTAGTTTTTTTGATAATGTCACTTTTTGAAGGAGCTTATGTCTATAAAGGCGTCAAGGTGTTTGAAGGATTAACTTCTGTATTTCATTAGCCCATGTTTTCTGAAAATCAATGTTATGACTACAGATCCTATTTTTGTTATGACTACTTGCTTCTATACTTTGCATTAAAATGTAATTAAAAATCACTGAAAAAACCTTATTTTTACTTACATATTAATGTATTTTACAACATGATAACATAACGATTGCCGATTACAAAAATAATTGTAAAATCGAGAGTTTTTATTTCTTTTATGGCTCATGATACTCATTCTTATGATATATTGGGGAGAAGTTTCATTTGTTTTCATGTTTTTTGAACTCATATAATTCATTTGCCTCAGTCAGCATTTTCCACGTTTATGTGAATGTAAGCTTTTTCTCGGTAATCAAATACTGATTTGTATATTTTACTTCGAACCACATTATTGTGTGATTGACAACAATATTCCACGAGTCCTGAAAACGTACTTCGACTCAATCACTGATAGTCGTACTTTGTTCATGAATCTACCGTTGCTCTCAGCTTTCCCTTAGATGGGACTGAAAGTGATTTTATATGATAACTTTCAAAAATATTTTTATATGACATTTAACTCAAGTCTTCAAAATCATCAGTTTTATATATGACATGTATGTTTTATTGTTTGAACAATCCCTAGAAACACTTAGGTATATAACATTTATTTATGTTAGAGTGATTTATTAGCTTGGTATATATATATATATATATATATATATATATATATATTCTGCTAATGACATTAACATGTTAATTTAGTCTGTTAATAGTTTTAAAAAAGGTCTTACTAAACTGACCAGCTTATTGTATTGAGAATTCCCCCTCTCGTACATGCCCGGTGAGACCGCTATTTAAGATTTATGTGTGACATATATCCTTGTATTTATTGTTGACGTTTAAGGTGAAATGTTAGGTGATGCTTCCAATGATTAAAAACATATATGTTTAATAAGCCTCACTAGTGATTGGGTAATTCATTGAGAATTTGTGTGAAATATCATGGGTATTTTTATGACATATAATCATTCTAACTAAGTGAATTTCTGTAACTAAGTCCAAGTTTGTGTAATCAACACTGAAGCAAAACTTTTATCTTGTGGTCAATGGATCTTCCTCGTCTTCATAGACAGTGTTGAGTTTTCACATTCAATGTAGTGTAGTGTAGTGTAGTGTGTAGTTCTACAAACACTAAGTCACTCTGAAAAGTAATCCTAGCATTGAGAACTTTGTTAAGTTTATTTTTCTACGTGCATGGACTATGTTATTTAATGTTTATTATCTTGTTGTGGTGCTATTAGGTCTCAGGTTCTAACATAAATACATTTCCTTAGTTTGTGGTGATAGGGATATCATTAGCATCTACAACTGAAGTGAGAAGCTCATATATAAAATGGGAGTTGTCCCTTAAAACCGAATATTTTACTTACGATGTTATTTAGATTATGAAATCTATCGTCTGTCATGATGACAAAGCGTTCATGTAAGCTGTTAATAACTTACTCTTATGATTGGTTGCCCTATAGAGTAGTAGTCAATTTGAACTACTATTCAAACGTGTTCAAAACATGGGAAATATTCACATACGGGCACTGAAATTTTGCCACTTCGTTCTCTAGCAAACTGTTCTCGGAACCCCTTGTATGCATAATATCAGAAGATACTTTTGCAACTAAGTTCCTGAAGTTTTCGATGCAGAAGGTTGAATTAATTTGTAAACTTTATTGTTTTAGGTTTTGGTATGACACATTACGTTTCGTAAATGATTTCAAATGTTTTCTTGTTTGTTTTGTAGTATACGTATTTCTACGTAGTCGTTTAGATTACACCTTTCCCAGCTAAATCTCAACGTTTTGTTGATTTATATCTGAAAATTTATATCGTGTACTAGTCGTTACGTAATGAATATGGTTTTTTGCCTTCATATATCTTTAGTAAATTTCTTACTGAACTCCATTTTTTTCACATAACTTAATCACTTAGACTGATCAAAGTAATTTCATACTCACTTGATTGATTCTTTAAACACTTTTGTATATATTATGTTGATGTTTGAAACAAAGAGTACAAACTTCATGTTTCTGTGTCAACATCAACACTGAAATCCAAGTACATTTTAGCTTATGAGTCAGACTTAGAATGAAGTCTACATCCTGTATCCCATTGATAATCATATTTTAGTAATGAAGTTGTATATATACTAATTATTTGTATCACATACTTCACGAAACTTTATCATAGGAAAAATGTTTTTGGTAATAAATTGATTAGAATTTCTTACTTAAAGTGGTGATTGTGCATGATTTATGTAATATTTAAATTTCTATCTTTAATATTATAACATACATATTTCTAAACTCTTGAAAATATATTCATTACATCCATTAAATCTTTCATATTATTATTTTCTTCATAAATTTATTTGACATTTGCTAAAAGGGGTAAAGTAAAATGAAATTAACTGACCTATAAAAGTTTATTATATTGGACTGCAGTAAATTTTTATTTCATAATTTCTATTATTTTCTACTGTTGAAAAGAATGGAAAAAAAGACACTTTCTAAATTTTTCTTCTGTAAACAAAAATTGAATACTCAATTGAATTGTTTTAAATAGAAATAAATCTTCTTAATTGATTTTTTATGAAATATATATAAAAGGATTTATTTATACTAAATAGGCTTTCCTTATTGTTTAATGGTCAATAGGATAGTATTATTGGTTATATTCCAACTTCTTTTTGGTTACGAGTATTCTCTTTTCTCTGTTCTTTTTATATAAGTTGTGTGCATGAATACTAAATATAAATGTCTACTTCAACAACTGTTATGGCGTGAAGAAAGAGAGGGAAGGATGATTTGGTTGGCTGTCTCGAACGCCAATGAATTGTGCCTAGTTGATAGTACACGACTGACCTAAGCC
The DNA here is from genome assembly GCA_034768735.1 of Schistosoma mekongi. NCBI lineage: Eukaryota > Metazoa > Platyhelminthes > Trematoda > Strigeidida > Schistosomatidae > Schistosoma > Schistosoma mekongi. Next base: position 19,960,890 of record CM068308.1, on the reverse strand, counting down.
TATTCACCCCCAGGCCGACAATGGAATAACCACAATTGAGAACCGGAAAACGGAGAGAGCGAGATCATATTACATTTTAATCATGCCTTTATATATACATAAAACCAGACCACATGGTAAACCAATCACAAATCTAAGATTGGTACAGAGCAGGGGAAAGAGTGGCTGTGAATGGGCACAACGTGTACACAATTAAGTAAACGTAGTTCGTAGTAACAAACAATATACTAAGAGTAAATACACTGAATGTGAGAACTGGGCTAGGGAAACGCAACAGTTATAGAAATAAAATGACTACACAATTCATGAATAAAATAATGAGAATAGTCCTCCAAAATACAGTTCTGAAAGTTCGCTACTTTTCTTTAATCGCCGGTGTAACAACAACTTATGGTTTATTAATTACACAATCATTTCATATTCATTCATATTAATCATTATTTACGTTATTGCTTTGAAAGTTTTGCCCAAAGTTTATTTTAATATGTTTGAGATAAAAACAAAATTCATGTAGTTTAAAATGAGAAACTTTATCATATATCAATTCGTTATACAGAAATTAAAAAAATGTAGATCAATAATATTATTGTTCGTCCAGTCGATCTTTTTTTGTTTACGTTTCTAGGCGTTTTTATCTGTTTGCCTTAATGATCTAATTTTTTAAAATAGATCTTAAAAAATTGCCGGTACTAAAAATTTCAACTCCGTTATCTATTTTCTTCATTTATTTAGTGAGTGCTGTATATTGGGGTGTAAGTTTCGTTAGGGAATTCATTACAAATAGTAATCTTCATGATATATATATATATATATATATATATATATATATATATATATATATTACATCCTGCATATCAGGTTACGCTACGTAATCACACCAGTTGAGAGTAGTTCTATCTGCTTGAAATGAATTATTTGATGTAACACTGGGACATTGGGTCGTTTTTCAATAATTCGGATTTTGAGACTCCTATCAACTGTGCCACCAGTTTCATTATGTATATTGTTTAGAAAATCGCTAAGGACTAAAATGGATTTGTTATCTGTTGTTCTGTTTTTCATTAACACTGAATCATTGTCCAATGAAGAATTGATTGTACTCTCGATGGCACCTGTGTGTTGTCTTAAAAAAAACTCCTCTACATATCAGTGGTGGTATCAAATCAAGATTTCTGTAGGACCACTTACTAGACTTCATTTCGATACCTTACGCTTGAACTAAACACCTGTTCAATATCCTGTGCTTTTCACTGATCGTTTTAGAATGTGAATAATATTCTTCAATTTTTATAATTATTATCCATTTCATGCCACTTTTTGTATTTCTAATGAATCATTCACCTTTCCTCATTATTCTTTTATTATTCTGTCCTTATTCAGGATCCATTTGCATCATATGACGTGAACAGTAATGATGATAATCCTGAACCTCGTTATCTAACAAGAGATAAGACTAATACCAAGTAAGTCAATTTTTGATTTCTCTCTTTGTTTAATAAAATATTTGTAAAGACTACAATAACAAGGCAACATTCAAAGTGTATCACAATTGATTTGATAAAGTCGACGTAGTTATGAGACAAAGAATTAGGGTACTATTTAGTTATACTTATTTTTACTGACTGATCGATATAAAGACGTTTTATTTTTTTTCAGAATCTATGTATATTGACACTGCGATTACCTAAAATAAAATCTAGTTTGAAAATGCTATGTAAATATATATCATGAGTTGCATCATAATTGTTACTTCCTGTGAAATAACTTCTATGCTTAGAGTAAGTAAAAGAAATAGTACGAAACGTAGGAGGTATGTCATAATGATGCTAATGAATAGTATAACAGAAAAACAAAGTGCAAAAGAGGTAATAATAAATTGGGCTTATATCTATCAGCAGGATCCAGTGAAGGTCATCCGAAAGTGCTTCCATCACTGTTAAACTCAAAACGGATATATGCACTGTCAGTTGGTTTAATGGGATACTTAGACCACACATATATCTAACACATTCAACAGGTGTGAAGGTATTATTGGCTCTTAATATTATCCCATTGTGGCCACTGACATTTGAATTTTGATCTGTGTTTGTTTACACAACGCCTATGTGATACAGCATCGAAGGAGAATACAACGAACCATGAAGACCAGTCAAGAACAAGGAAGGCAAACCAATCACTGTATCCAGAAGCAGCAAAACAGCTGGGTGCAACACTTCGAAGAACTTTTAAATAGACTAGCTCCATTGAACCCACTAGTCATCAAAGCAACACCTACATACCTTCCTATAAATTCTACCCTACCAAAAATCGATGAAATAAGTATAGTCATAAGAGAAATCGCGAGTAACAAATTAGCAGGGCCAGACAACATACTAGCTAACGCACTGAAGTCAAATCTAGAAGTAGCTGCAAAAATGCTCTACATTCTCTTCAGAATGATTTGGGAGGAAGAACAAATGCCAACAGACTGGAAGGGTATTTCATCAAGATACCTTAGAAGGGAGATCTTAGCAAGTGTGACGACTGAGGAGACATCATTCTACTTTCAATACCACGAAGTCTTCATTAGAGTGTTGATGAACAGGATGAAAGATCATGTAGACACCCAATTTCGAGATCAACAGGCCGGATTCTGTAAGGATTGATCGTGTACCGACCATATTGCAACACTACGTTTCATTGTTGAACCATCAACTAAATGAAACTAATCACTATACACCAACCTTCTTGACTATGAGAAAGCATTTAATCGTCTGTAGAAGACGACATTATGTAGCCTTCTTCGACGCTATGGTGTACCCTTGAAGATAGTCAATATCGTACGGAAGTCTTACAATGGACTATACTGAAAAATTGTGCATGTAGGACATCTCATAGATTCACTTGAAGTGAAGACCTGTGTCAGACAAGGTTGCTTACTCTCACCCTTCCTCTTTCTGCTGGTGGTTGATCGGATTAAGCAACATCTCAAGGGAAGCACGGAATACAGTAAACAATATGAATGTAACTAGACGACTTGGACTTTGCAGATGACCTACTTAGCTTTTGCATCTTACACACAATAGCAAATACAGGTGAAGACAAACAGTGTAGCAGCATCCTCTGCAGCTGTTAATAGGCATCAACATACACAAGATGGAAAGGAAGATCCTTGGATGCAACACATTGAACATCAAATCAATTAAACTTGACGAACAAGCTCTTAAATATATGGAAACGTTTGTATACCTGGGCAGCATCATCGATAAACAAAGAAGATCTGATGCAGATGTGAAGCAACGCATTGGCAAGGCAGCCTTTTTACAATCTAAGAAGAATATCTAAAACTCAAATCGGCTTTCACTAAACGCTAATGTCAGAATTTTCAATACAAACGTCAAGAGTTCTATTGTATGGAGCTGACACTTAGAGAACTATGGAAACCATCATTCAAAACATACAAGTATTTGTAAACGGTTGCTTACGCAAGGTATTTTGGATCTGTTGGCCAGATACCATCAGCAGCATGTTTCTGTGGCAGCGAACAAACCAACGATAATTTATCTGAGAAAGAAATTAGGAAAAGACGTTGGGGAGTGGATAGGATATTTATTGAGGAAATCATCAAACTGTCTCATAAAGCAAGCACTAACTTGGAAAAGTAGAACGAAAAACTAAAGAGCACATTCCGCCGATAGTTGGAGGCAGGTATGAAAGGAATGAATAAGACTTGGGAATAACTGGAAAGGATAACGCAGGATGGAATTGGTTGGCTAATCCTAGCAGATGGCCTATTCTTTACGAGGGGTAACAGGGACCGATTTATTGATTGATTTGTTTGTATGCATGCAGTGTGGACTGAATGTTTGATATAGTGGTTTTTTACAAGTTATAGTTTACTTAGTCACGTGGATATGGTGAATAAATGCTTGGGTTTGCAAATTGAGAAGGCAACTCGATACCTGCTAACGAACGTATGGCCAGCGACACAACAACAGGGAACTAAGCTATTTTCTCCGCGCTTCAGCCCAGCTAACTGGAGGAAGAAGTCCAACGTCAGCAAGTAGCGTTGGTTTCTACTGGCAGCCTATCAGACAGATAACAAACACTCAACTCATACAATAAAGATAGCATCTTTACAAGTATCACAAATAGCGTACTAAAATATTCAACGAACCAATAAGATTTAGCGTCTTACTAAGTGTGAAGCAAACTGAAGTTGAAAAGGGCGTATTTAGCGCGGAAACAAGAAATTTAAATTTTCACAAATAAATCACAAAAATAATAGGTTTACTAAGAGAATTCTTGGGAACTAGCATCCCTAACAATGTGTTCGCGTTTTGTTGGGTAAAACTCTCGGTAATCGTCAACACTGATATTTAAGGTTTATTAATCTGATGAGTCCTCTTTCTGATGAGTGTCCTAGATTCTCAGTTCAATTATTTCAAAATATAATATTTGTTACACTTCACCTTCTTGTGGATATTGCCGTCTAAACTTTCTAATTACAGATCAATGTTATCTTTAGGTTATGAACCGGAAAGTTGGCTTCTTTTTATAGAGCCCAGTGGCTCTATAAACTCGATAGATGAACTTTGTTTGCAAGTTGGTTCTAGTTTGTGTTTTTAGATATGGACTTAACATGCAATAAAATCGTGTCGTTCATCATACTTATATTGTCATATTTCATTTCCATGATATTATTGGACATTTAATTAATATTGAAACTCTCTTTAATTCAAAATAGTTATTTCTCGTCTTTTCATGGGCTTAAACAAACTTTTCTAAAAGAAAACCGAACTTTGCTGCTTGTCACTCTCCAACTTGTTTTTATTTCAACAGAGTACCTTAATTTGGCTGGAATTGATACGATTGAAGAATTAGTGACCTTTAATAATCTGTTGATGATCATTCAGTTGTTCTATGACATGACCAATTACCTAAATTAACTATCGTATAATGTTAGAAACTTTCAATTAAGTATATCATTGATAGTTCAAGTTTTAGTCAGCTGTTTTGTTAAATTCATATTAAACTATACAATACTATGCCGTTTCCTATTTATATACAATCATATTTCCGATTAATTACTATGATAATAAGCCAATCATCAGTGTGACTACTCGTAACTGAACAGTTTATTTATTATGGCTTACTTATTGATCAGATACCGGGGGTTTGTGTTATGACTGTATATATGCATATACTTTGAGACGGGACCGTCCAAATCCTAATTTAAGTGAATTCTGATTATATCTACATTACTTGACAACATTTTGGGTATTCACTGTCTAAACTTTTGTTTACCATTTCATTTATTCTCAATAAAATAATTTTTAGAATGTTTTAATTTTGCTTTGTTTCGTTTATCGTGAAGTTTACAAAAGTCAAAATCAATACTCATGCGATGTTCTTTTACTTATTTTTTCTTTGTTATTTTGTATTTCAATCCTTTTTTATAGCCTTTTTTTGTTTTGATATATTTGTTATTTATTTGTTTCATCTTCGTTGACATTCATTCCTATTGTGATGATATTGTAAGTGATGAGAGGGAGGGGATCGTAAACACCAAGTGATGATGATATGTTATATGTATTCTTGTTTTTTCTGATAAATATTTAATACTAGAAAAAGATTTTAAGTCCAATGTTTGAATAGTTGTATATATTTTCAACAGTTTACTAAAAGCTTAAATTGTAGTTACATTTATCGTGTGTATGTTTATGCAGTAACCTGTTAAATTACTTCATATAACTTCCTAATTTGGACCAATAGATTACGTTGGAATATATATTCCGATGTTTTGGTTTGACCACTGATTTACTTCCTAACATTGAATAATCCATACAGAGTAAACTACTTCGTTCATATCTTATACAGTTCCTTAGTATTAACCTCTTACCACTTAAACTCTTATTATTTATACGTATTCTTATCTCCTTATTACTTTTCAATCCATGAACTAGTTTCTGGCAAATTATATATCAATCACTAATTAACTTAGAGCTTAATGTGTTTTATTATGGATTTTATTCTGTCAGTCAGATGGTCATTAGCAACGTAGAACCTGGTATATATGCTCTTGGGTTCAAGTTGCCCTACTATATTAGCCCGATGAGATCAAATTTACTATTTCTACTGAATTATTTTACTTCGTGTAACAGTCATTAGTGATTAATGTGCATCAATATTCATCTTCGTGATCGGCATGATATTTAAATCAAACTGGTTTTATTTCGAATGTATATTAAATAGGACAAATGTAATCGATATCAGTGCATGATCTTCGCGTGATATCAGTAGACTGGTGTGACATTCAATTTTAGAATTTTTTATCAAAGTAACGGGTTTGAAATGAAGGCATTTGATTTTCAACTACAAGGTTGCAGATTTGAGTCATATTCCTAATTCACATCTATTTCAGTTCTGGTAACCGAATAGTGTCTGTACATGGTAAATGAGTTTCATCAGTTTTAGTTTTCATATCAACTGTTTCCAAATATTGACAAAAAAATGAATAATCTCATTGATTTCACGGTATTTTCCTTCTCTTTTAACTAATGGACTATAATAAAATAATGTTTTTAGTCCATTTGTAACCTGTCCTACTAACAGAAACTGAAAACAAAATAAAATGTTACGAACTCTGTTTCAACTTAAATTATGCTGTCCTTCATTATTTTTAAGTAGATTGTCACAATAAATTAGTTATTTATTCAACTATTTACCATGATTTACAACGAAACATGCTAGGCGTATACATAAAAAGCAAAGTCTATGGACCAGAAACGTTTATTGGAATAATTAGTGCATGTTTAGGTGACGCACAAAGAAATGACCTTGACTCTTTTAAAAATCCTGTTTCTGTATATTTTTTTAAAAACGTGATGTTTTCCAAGTTCTGCTGCATTGTTCTATTCACTCCATATAATCCTAAATGTTAAGAACGTCGTTTTTAAGGGACTGTTTCTAAAAACTATTTAGAAAACGAAAGAGTAAGGTAAAAATTAGTTAACACTAATATTAAATCGAAATTATTCCATAACAGTAATATTTAAACTTGTTAGAGTTTTGTGGTTTTAGGAAGTTAGGTAGTTTTTCATGGCTTATTATCAGTCTTTAGACTATATTATATACATATCGTTACATAGCTAATATAATCACGCTTATGTTTTCTTTCCGAATCTAATAACCGCAGGCAGTTTCTGAAGAATTCAGCTTCACGTACAAAATTCTTGCTAACAAATTCACTAATGAGTTAGGGTGATAGAATTATATGACACTAATCCATAGAAGGTCTTGTGTGAACTTCCTTTACCTTTTTTAGTATTCCTCTTTCACTAGCTGGTCTGTTATTATTCGCGAGTTAATTATAATTAGAGTAAATTTAAAAATGACAATCATTGAATTTCGTGTTACGTCGAATCTACAAAAAAGGAAGTGTAGATCTGACATTTTTAACAGTCGTTCTTAATTTATCATGACCAAACTAATTTTTATCAATGGTTCTAAACACTTTAATCATGGTACGAGGATATTTCTACTAGACTTGTTATGTGATGTAATATATATCTAAATATCGTGACAAAATGAACGTTTTTCTCGGTTGCGATTAACTCGTCTCTATATTATAATTACACCATTTTGGCTCCTTTAATTTTAACAATGTTTCCACTTGCTAAATTGATATCAAGTGTAGTTACCTAATCTGATATACTTTCGGTTTATGACTAACTGACTGACTTCAGTTAAAATTTTCCTGGAGCCAGAAGTTATACTCTGTTTATATGCAACCGTTTACATTTATTGAAGATTCTCTAACCATTCTTATTATTGATTTTATTACTGCCTTCAATTTGAATTGCCAATCTGGAGCCAAATTAATTTTCATTTGTTTAAGTTTTTGCTTTCCAGAACAAATATTGAAATAAAACTATTTGTTCAAATTTTAATTGACGAATCCCACACGGATTGATGTAGGTTGGGTACCATAAAAAACCAGGGAGCACTGGACAGTCATTTCGTCATAGCGTGGGGCCCCTCAGATTTCCTCACCCTGGATTCCGCCCCAGAAGACTCAGGTGGGAAAACACCTAACTATCTGCACCGCTGGACTGCCGTCTAGACATGTCTGGAGTGAGACAGTTATCACCGATGACAATAAATGCTCATAGCGCTATATCACAAATTGATGGAAATTAGAATTCTATCACTGAATACTGACCCAATGGTGCAGAGTGTAAGGTGTTTAGCAATCTAAAGCTTCTGGGGTGGAATCTAGAATACTCTCTTCTGATGTACCCCATACTAGGAGTAAATAGCCGTCCAGCACTCCATGGTTTTCAATCGTACCTTGCCAACATCAATCTGTGACGAATCCAATCAACTAAACTCAACACCTATCTCCACAAACCACCTTATTTCAATTATTTATTTAAATACGTGAAGTTGGTTTACTTTCATTATGATGTATGAGTGGTTTCACTAATCTTTCCTTCTTTTTTGAGATATACATCCACATAATTCCTAAATCTTGTTTTGTGGCTGAAAGACTTATTTTTGTCTTATATTTTTGTCAAGATGGTGCTTTAGGCAACTAGTAATAAGACGTCTTCATGTAGGAGGTAATCTAAGCATCGCTACTTCCTTATTTTAAGTGGTTAGTGGTAGCCAGTAGTAAATTCTTGACCAAAGTTCCTTGCTAGTTGACACTCACAAACAAGGCGTATCTTTTGACAATATGATTTTTCTTAAGAGAAACTATCCTTTCTTTAGAGTTTTCAACTGCAATTTATTTTAGATTCTTATTGCTAAATGCTGTTAAGCACAAAAATAAAGCTTAAATTAGTGGTGTGACTATCTTTAAACACCTTTTTTATAGAAACCTGACATTCTATCTAATTACGTCATGTAGAGTCACTAAATGTTGATTTTCTGGAAGGTAAAAAGTAACCCTTAACTTTTTAAATCACAACTACTCCTTAATGCATATTTAATGATTTTCAGGTAAATCAGTTAGTTGATTTTCAGAGTCAACAGTCACTTTTCGATGCATTTCTCTACCACTCTATTGAATTGATTTTTATGTTACTTTTCGCATCTTGTTTCTTTTTGTACATTTTAATCTATATACTTAAATAAGTATGTACAAGTGTATATACATGTGTTTTCAAACATACACTGACACTATTTTATCGTTTTGTTAAAGATTAACATTATATTTTGTATTTCATTGTATTTCACAGCTGTTTCATGTACCAATTCCTTGTTACCTATGTGCATAAACTGTTTTATTATTTAATTAACGAGTGTATATGTGTTTGGAAAACGTTTCATGATATTAAACATGAATAAATAATTAGCTGATTGGCAAATAAGGTCGAATCCACTCCTGTACGCTATACTAGTTTTCATTTCAGTAATAAAATATAGTGACCTTGTTCAGTACTTGACTCTTTTAAACATTTACATAAATCAAATTATTTTTTCCTGTTTGGGAAGGTGATTATCTATAATGACTGTTTAAAATGTCATGCAAAAATGACTATGTAATTATGTCTTAATGTTATACTTTCACAGTTAACGATGAACATTACTAGAAATGGATTAGTGGAATCGAAAGTATGGTGTATCGCGGATATGTGAACCAAGAAAATACGTTTCAATAGATTTTCATGTTGAAAGCAAATACGTTGTTATGTTAGTATGGCATCTTGGATCTTTGCGCATATGCATCGGGTTCTACGTTGTTCATGATTGACTGACATCATGATGTCCAAGATGATACTCAAAAGGAAATATCTTTTTAAACGAGAATACTTTTTTAATAATAGCATTTTCTGTGGTGTAGTCTACTAGGTTGTAGATTAAATGTAGCTGTAAGATTGATAAAGGGAATCAAAACTGTAAGAGAAAATAATACCACGAATAGTAATTAAATTTCTGGACGGAGACTGTAATGCATGGTGTGATATGAATTAAATGTCTCGATTGCTTTTGGTATAATACTTATCAAGGCAGTTTTTTAAATGACTGGTGTTTGTTAGGCATGTGGTTTGCCCAAATTTACCTTTGTTTAGCTGCACCAGAATTTTTAGAATATCTTATTCCATAAGAGCGGCTATATCGATGTATACAGAAATAGGTGGCTCGCCTATATATAGAATGCAGATTTCATTCTTGGCGTCACCGTTGTATGTGTAGAAAGTACCGTGTGTGGATTTCATGTGTTGAATGTTCTTTGAATTGGTCTGTATAATAACTGCAGTTTAACATTCTGCGGAGTCTGACACCTCCATTTTTTTGCTTACTATTTTGTCTTTAGTGATATGTATTTACCTCGTTCATTGAAGTGCAGTTTGATAAAAATTAGAATTTTTAAACAATTTCTTATGATGTTTTGTCTGCATTCGTCACAGATTGATCTCGTCTCTTTATCACTGAAGTTCAGGGAGCGCTGAACAAATGTTTCGTTATAGTACTGGACTTTTCAACAGTGCTCATTTACAATTTCATCAGAAATTGAACTTAGGACCTCCAAGTCTTTAGGCGACTGCTTAATCATTGGCAACACAAATTGATCGAACTAGTAATCTTATCTTTCAATAACGGGCCAGTGGTGCTGATGGTTAGGCGTTAGTTGTGAAACCTGGAGGTTTTAGTTCAATCAGAAGGTCGTTGTGAGTAGTATAGAGTATGGAAGTTCTTAGATTTCATAATTTATTTCTAGCCGCAGTTTGACTTTTGAAATTGTTTTGTCATTCTCTGTATCTTAGTAACACTCAGTGCTTTGATTTTGAAAAGCGTAATGTATTGTTGAATTTCGCATTACATGTTTCTTCTTTTTAATTATCTATAACTTAATTAAGCATTAACTAATCAAACCTATTCTCAGTCACGATTTTGCATTCTGATCGTGACCGCATCAGTTTTTTTTCGAAAGGAATTCAATTTCCTGAGGAAGGGGAGGGGAGTGTAGCTTTAATTTATGCTTCGTACCCGCCATGCATTCATCATAAAAATTCTCTGTCGATTGCCTTTATATATTTAACAAGCAATATTCTGTAAAATATCGTTAATAAATATCATGTAGCGCTAATTTCGTTTAACTTTTATTCTTAACTCTAAATACTAACAGATATCGGGATTGTACTTTAATACTCGTTACTCTCTGGTTTACTTGTAGTTGTATGCCTAAAGTTAGTATGTGGTATAAACTATTTTCATATTAAATAATCTTTACATCTTGTATTCCAACAATGTTTTTTTCTTATTTAGAGCTTTATATGGAGCGATCTAAGTTTATTTACATGTGATGTTATTTGTTTAGAAACTAATACTCACATTGTACTGACCACTTTCGTAGGTTACATGTATGCATATAGTAATAAATTTTATTGATTCATTTCGTAAAGGTCATTTGTGTGATAGTTCTTTATTTATTTGTTCATATGCTATATACATTACTACATCCATCATTTTCTTCTTTATGCAACTGCAATGGATTATATTGTTTTCGTCAGAAATGCTAAGTTTATTGAATATCAAATTTAGATGTTATAGCATAATAAATAACATGTGCATAATTAATTTAGACACTATTTATCTATATAGATTTGTTTTGAATTCGTCTATTACTCCTTCCAATAGTAACAATTAGATTATGTGAAAACACGAGTTTTACTCTGTTTTGTATCTGTCTTAAACCCGAAAAATTGTAAGAATACATCCACAAACCAACCACTATTCATGTTTTTTTATACGCCTAGCTAATTTACATACTGAACTGTTTGAGATAAAATATTCAAGAAGTAATAATCATCTGTTTGAACGGAGCTTATTTCCATTTGTTTTCTTTAGTTTTGCATAAATGAGTCACTATATTTGTAAGCGTTCGTTTTTCCTGGTTGATAATGTCAAGGATTGTAATTGACTAGTCTTTGTTGTTGTATGTGCATATTGAGCAGATTGTCTCGATATAGCTTTACACAATAAGTTTTATCAAAGTTCAGTTTTGGCTGGTAGTAGGATCCAGTTTAGGTTTATGTACTATTTTGAGGATCATCTATTCAATGTGCCTCCATCGTAATTCACACTGTGACTCATATTCGGTATGTATGCAATATTTAACATCAACCGCTAGGAAATGCAATCTCTTGCAAATGATTCTATACATGTTGTACAAGTGGATAGCTATCTCGATTCAGTTACTCAGTAGATAACTCAATGACATTTGAAATAGCTGGACTGAGTTCGAATAATAGAGTAAGCATCAACATCAGAATGCAGTCACATATAGGTAACGAGTTCTGAATAGCATGAAACTTGCGTTCTGTGTTTTACTTTCAGCCACTATGCAACTTTAATATTACCTTTATAAGTAGTAGGTGTGATGTTAAATATTTAATATGTACATTTAATTGCTTACGACAAACAAAACAACTAGTCACAATCATTGACATTTGAGATAGGGTAATAAAATAAGAGTTCGATTTGAATCTGGTCTCCAGCATAATTTCTGTCAAATGAACCACTTTTAACATATTAACAATTAATATGTAAAAGTCCCAAACAAATCATATTAATGTTTTGTTTCCGTTTTCTTCTGAACTTTAAACAGACAATTCTGGTAAACTAGCGAGAGCTAATCTTTTGTACTTATTCTGAAATCTTTCTACCACAAGTTAACTGATTTCTGAGATAATCGTAATAGATGTTTTATACTGTTGTATATTTAAGTATATCTCATTGACGTTCAAATAAATTTTATTGTGTACGGTTAGTGATACATGTAAAGTTAACATGACTAAACAGTTTTTACATGATGGTATTTTACTAGTCACATATCTTTTAGTTATATTTAGTTCTTATCATAAACTGTTTACCAATTATGCACATTTCTCTTCTAGTTTTTTTTTAATACTGTAGCGATGAGTGTCACCGTTTATAGAAAAATCAAATATTCTTGATTATTTGATTCATTTTTCTGCATAGACTAAATAATCGAGGATACGAATTTGAAGTAAATCATGCAAAGTATTCATTTTCTCATTGCTGAAATAGTTACTTGTTTATGGATAAGGGGAACTTTGAAGCATGGAAACATTTTTAGTCACTTCTCTATTAATCCGTCTTTCTTCAAGTGTCAACGAGTTGATGTTACTGCTTGTCTTATTAAAAAGTTTTCAATCAGTTGACTGGTGTTTCTTTTTAATCATTCATTATTGATCCTCAAAATATATACTGTATTAACTGGCGTTAGTATTTCATTATTCGCAATGCTGAACATGTCAGACAAACATCTATGTATTTGTCTTTTTGTTTCTTTAAAACCATAGTCGCCACGGTACACGGTGTGCTGGTGAAGTAGCTGCTGCCGCAAATAATAGTGTTTGTGGACTAGGCATAGCGTACAGAGCTCGTATTGGTGGCGTACGTATGTTGGATGGTGATGTAACTGATGCAATGGAGTCACGTTCACTAAATCATCAACTGCAACATATTGATGTATATTCTGCATCATGGGGTCCGGAGGATGATGGCAAAACAGTTGATGGTCCTGGCAAACTTGCTCAAATGGCATTTCGTAATGGAGTACAAATGGTAAGCAATCGAAATTTCTGCCGTAAGCATTATGCCTCATCTGGACTAAAATTTAGTGCTGTATTCCACAGCTAACTTTATGAACATAATATATCCATTGAGATATTTTCGAAATGAACCTTAATACCGCTCTCATATTCAGTTCTATGGTGTCGATTTTTTATTTGAAACAATTCTCTACCTGACTAGCAATACTACATTAACATTACTTGGGATTATTGCATTGTGGTCATCAATTGATTGCTCATATTTATAAAGGTTCAATCAGGGATAACTGACCGTATGGAAGTAGCTGTTAAGAAATTTAGCTTGATATAATTTCAATAGAAATATAAGTAGTAAGAGTATAATTGATAGGCGAATCTTTTTAAAGTTACCCGGTAGTATGCGAAATTTCACAAAACTGCTGATTCGATGATTACTCCTCACGATAATTCTTGGATCTGTTACCGTATTTGGTAATTAATTTAACAATGAAATGTGTTACTTTGCATAAAAGGTAACGATACTCTAGGGTTTTTATTAATTATCAAGAAAAACAGTCTTATTACTGACTTTGTGCCTCATAGAAGTGAGTTACTTAATTAGGTGAAACTTTTAGACGAAACATATGCATTCCTTTTAAATTATAAACTACAAACTATTTAACTTTTACAGGGTCGACGAGGTTTAGGATCAATTTTTGTATGGGCCAGTGGAAATGGTGGTACAAATCATGATAACTGCAATTGTGATGGATACACAAGTAGCATTTATACACTAGGTGTTGGATCTGTTTCAGAACATGGATCTGTCCCATGGTACGCAGAATTGTGCTCGTCAACTTTAGCTGTTACCTATAGTAGTGGAGGACGTGGTGAACGTGGTGTTGTAAGTTTCGCTTTGTCATAATTATTTTTGGCTTAAAACCCTTGACTTTAATCTACTTTTTGTTTAATCCACATATTTCAACTTTTACAAATAATATGTTTCATTAACGTTGCACGTAATCTATTAATCTAATTGTCTATTTATGTCCCGTAAATTCCACTTTGTTGTTGCGGTCGCGCCTGCCTATCGCGATAAACCAGTCAGGCTATACTGGTTGGAGTAATCCTTTCTTGAGGCCTTACCATGTCAGGCAGGTTAGTTGAATAGTGGTATATGCACCTACAACATAACTTTATAGTCCTGAGCTCGACGTTTAGTTGGTTTCTAGGTTAAAATTAATAAGTTGCAGCTGACCAGTGTTCCTTGATATTGAATTTGTGTCCACAGCGAGTGTCACACACTTATTGATTTGTAATAAGTTCGTTTTTATTATCGACGTTTTTTCGTAGTTGGTATGAAAAAAAATATCTCGTGGTTTAGAAACCTGTCCACAATATTACGGTGCAAATGTTTATTTTCTAGTTGGAGTGGAATATAGGTATCATGTATAACTAATTCAGTTGTCTTCACATTTACTATAATTGTTCTTTATGTTGCATGAAGTATGTGATATTTCCATTTTTTTATACCAACAAAGCTTTGAAGAACAAACATTTCTCTAGATAATGATGCACTTATCATATATTCTCGGATTATCAATTGATCGTATTATGACTATCTTCGGATCTGCTGTTGCCTAAACCATTAAACCGGCTGAATAGTTTTTCTGTCATTCATAGTCTTTCCTAATGATAAACTTTCGATTATGAGTTATGGTATTTTACGAATGTTATCTCAGCGACTTCCATGTCGTGCATTGTTTTCCGACTCTGGGACTGGTTGGGAATTGAGGAGAGATGGTCAGTTTGTGACATTCCATCGTGGAATAAAGGAAAGTGTATACAACTGGCCTCTGTCGATCCACCCGACTTCCTTGTTGGGATCTCAGAGATAATACAAATCAGTAGCTTGAGACCCCATCAATTATGGGACAGAATAAAAGCCAGCAGCGATCTTGCTTCAGTCTCATATCACATTATTCATAAAAGTATGATGATTTCTCTCAATGAGAATTAGATCTTGTTTGTATTTCTGTTCGAAATTTATCCTCCTCGCGATTCCATCGTCGTTCTATTAACTTTTAGATTTTTCCCATAGTTACGTCTTCTCTATTTTCTCCAGAACTTTTCTTCTGTACTTGTTTGGCGAAATCTAGATCTATATATTATATGAGCTTTTAACTTAGTAACATTATGAACATAAATAATTTGTGAATTGTTTCCAAGTAGCACTAACAGTTATTAAAGATTCGTTTTCCATTGATGGAGTACATTATTTCATCCCCACTTTAAAATGTATTTTAAGTATTCATTACTCCCTATGTAAATAATGTCGTTAGGTAATCATCTTAACTTTAAAAAATTTTCCTAATGGAAATTTTGTTTATTTTCTACTAGCACACCGTGAAATAATTTTCCAAGAATTACTTTAATATATTTCAGTATTCAAAATTCCTTGAAAAGTAGATACTCAGAAATCTTTTTCTAATTTATACTTTAGCTTAAATAAATTTGCAATGTAGCTAACTATAAATTCCAAGATGCGCACATCTTATTTTGGAGTCGTCGGTTGTGCGTATTTATATCCCAAAGCTGATGTCCATACTGAGATACAAACAATTTATTTACCTCAAATGTCATTAATTTATCCATTCAGCTACTGAGTTCAAACAGCAGTTTACTTATGTTGTTCTGCGGTTTTTCGTCAACAGTAGTTTTTATGCGTACTACTTAAATAAAAATTTTATGAGTTATCTCATGACAAATATGTGTTACAGGTAGCTGATGCTACATAAAGCAACTATAGAAGTTATAACTGATTGTCTTAAACTCATATCTTAAACTACTCATTATACTGACTTATTTACAAATTTTTATAATAATATAATTACACCTCGATCATATGGACCGTGTGTTATTCATTCATGAAACCTTTTCTTTTTTCATTCTATCTTCAAAAAAATCCCAAATAGAACAGACTAAAGAGAAATTTGGGGGGCAAGTTATAAATAATCAAATAATTATGTGTTTAAATTATTTGATTATTATAAACATTTTCTACTTGTCTTTGTGTATTTTTAATTGGTACTATTTTAGCATTCTTTTTCACACATTGAATAATCTAATGCTTAATGACTGCATATTTCCCGTTTATACATATACATTCTGTTAGCATTTTAAAAGCATTGTTTTCTCGCCTTTCTATTCTGTATATCTATGTTTGGTTAATACACTTCAATATAAACAAATTTTTATTTGTCTTTTGTGTGTAAATAGATATTTGTGTCTGTATGATAGGGTGCATTTTATGTTTACTAACAAGAATTCGTTTTTAATTTCGTTTGAATTATGTCTCATTTTCAACTTTCTTCTTTCTGGGGATTTTATTTTTATAAATAGTGAATGCATTGGTTTGCCTGTAAGCCTTTATGTAATTCTTTGCGTTGTGATGTTTTGAGTGGATGTTTTTTTAAATCTTGTTTTATCTAAGCCATGTTGGCAGTTACAAACTACCTTGTTATTAGTCTGGGCTGTAATCGCAATCACTGATTGACGATAATGGATGGATGGCTCGAAATCGGCAACGGGGATACAGGTGTATCCAATCTACACCGTCTTTTAAGCACTAAGTTTCTCTGTCTCTTCATGCATATCTTTTCATTTCTTCTCAAACTATATTATTAATTTTTAGTCATTACTATTACTTCTACTACTATCTCAGGCTACTTTATTATTTCTATTCTTATGTAAATCATCTTATTGATTTTGTTTCGTTGTTATATTGTGGTTATTTTTTGAGTATGTATATTTGCTTACCTACTCTCAGTCTTTGAATGAATTGTATAAAACGCAATCAAAGATAGTATCCAATTTACCATTATAGTCCATCCCACCAAACATATGAATATCCGTAATATGACATGATATCGAAAGTATGAACTTAATGGAGTGATCATTAGACATCCTCAGTGGCGTCTACGTTGTACACTTTTGAGACGTCTCATAATTATACTATGTAGCTGATTAACAATTTTTTTATTCTCAATGGCTCTCTGCCAAAATGCATTCCGAATTTTATTTGTATACCTATACTCAAAATCGAATCACTAGTTTCATACTAATTTGGTTTATTCGATTTCTGAGTCACGTTCATCTTATGATACTCTTGTTAATATTGAAAAGAAAGATTGAACTGATTTGGATACAGTCTAGTGTTTAAATGATTATGTCATAGCTCTGCCTAAGATCGGTACTCCTTGTTATTGACACATTTAGTTTAGTTAAGAGGATAGCATGCCTTTAAGTTGCACTGCATAGTTAATGGTAATTTTCCAATGTTAAGAGAAAAATAACACTTCTAAGACATAACGATTAATCTTGTCTCACAAGTTACTAAGTGATCATTGTTATTGATTATTCGTTGTCTATCATGCTAAGTGAATTGATCACAAGAAGTTTTTTAGAGTTTGCTTTCTTCCCCTTTCATTCTAATACACAATTTCAGTCAAGATAAACAATCAATCGTTATGTCTGCTTTCCCTAGATGATTATCAAATTTTAGTAATTATTACGATAAGTTGAAATTGGTTACGAAAATAACATAGTACTTGTTTTAAATGTCTATATTGAATTTTCGCTATCTTACTTTCAATTCTCTCAATGCTTTGGTTGATGGTTGGTTAAAAGATTAAGAACTGAAATTTTTTTAATTGCTAAATATTTTGAATATTTGTGATTATTTTCATGCTTATCTGTGGATGAGATTTGGTTTTTTACGCTAATATAAAATTGTGGTCGTTTATAAGGTAATTAATATACTGTTCTCTCCAGTAAATAAATGAACTACAGTTATCGAAACTGCATTATGTTAGACCTAACGTTCGTCTATTTTAGTCATTCTTCATTGATTTTTCCAGCCTCTAGACTCCTGAAAATTTCCAGCAGTCCGGTTTTGCAGCTGTCTTGGCGTTTCACAATGTTATAGAATCAAAACAAGAAGTCCATGTTCGTCTCGTCCTTACAAACTCTCTAGAATGTGTACGGTCATTACTCATACGCTTGATCATATTAAAGTTGTATTTTTACGGTTTTTACTATTATGTATTCCGTAGATATGGTGATTCCGGAACTTACATCTCATAGTTTCTGCCTTTGACAATTAGCACAATGCTCAACTATGTTCTTAAGAAAATTCTATCATGTATCCAGTTTGATAATTGACTTATTCAATCACCAAACATTGAGTTGAAATTCAACTTTTGCTTTTTCTGCTTTGGTTTCAGTATTTAGATACTAAAGCATCAACGACTAACTTTATGAAAACCTTTCTCAGTATGCAGTTGTATCAGCTGATTATGCAACATTTACACATATTGTCAATTAATCGTTTTATCAACTTTGCCTGTAATCACTTGTAAGCCTAATAATCAGGGTTAATTGACTTTTATGTATGCAGTGAATTAGCATTATATTCCCATTTCAAAATCATATTAAATTATCTATTTGATTTCTTCTGAAATTAATACAGTTGTCTAATTAGCAATAGATTTATTATAAAAATAGTCTGCCGTAAATTTATATGTACTTGTCAACTCACTAATTTTAAGCATATATCTTTTTTCTATTTCGCAGTAGAACAATGTCTCAGTATCTATTTTTCGGATAATTGGTCCTTCTTGTTATTATTATTCACCTTTCCTACATTCAACATTTGAACATTATGCGTAGTACTTATTCCCACCTTCTGAAAGGAAGTGATGAGATATATAATTTTTAATAAGAAAAAAATCTTAGCATCGACTGTAGTTGAAAATAGTGACAATTTATATTTTGTAAAACAGTCTGTCTTTAACAACCCATAAGGTGCCTACTATTTTACTTAGTTTTACATATTTTCAGTGCAATTTAGTGCCTCTTATTAAAATTATTCTCAACATACCATCCTTTTCTCACTACTATCAAATGTTAATTCTCATTGTACTTATCCAAATAACTATGAACATTCTACTAGTAAGTTTTCAACGTTTTACTTTTATGCTACTTTTTTATTTGTCATTGCTGTTTTAATTGAAATTATGTGGTGTTTTTATTTATTATCAATAGCTGCTACTTATTAATGAAACATGCTTTGAATTTATGTTACTGACTAACTGACATGGGTTGAATAACTAATGAAATGTGAGATGGTGTTGGATAACAGTTCTGTCATCGTTTTGAAATTTCACTTTAAGAGATTTTAATTGATCATTTATCTTCACTTTTTTATTATTGATTGTTTCATTTTAGATTACGATAGATTTGAATCATACTTGTACAGATAATCATTCTGGTACATCGGCTAGTGCACCGTTAGCAGCTGGTATATGCGCTCTTACTTTATCAGCCAATCCGAATTTAACATGGAGAGATTTACAATATTTAGTCGTTTATACGGCTCGTCCAGATGGCTTATATTCAGATGATTGGCATGTGAATGGTGTCGGTCGACGCGTATCACATGCATTCGGGTGAGTAGTTCTCTTGTTTTTTTATTTAGATAATTGAATTGATTTTCTAAGTACAGATTTATGTACTATCCAGTTTCCCATATTAAAGTTCATCAAGTACGGGTGAGACCTGTGAAATTTCCGTTGAAATGAATCGCTCTAGCAACTAGGCCAGTGCTTGATACTTGGCCTAATTCAAAGCTCGCTTTGTTTTCAAGTAAATGCATTAATTATTAGAAAATAATTAGTTTCTGATAGGTATAAAATAATTTTATGTTCAGTTTAAATGGGGGGGGGGTAGATAGAGTAAGTGCACCTGCATCACTGTGACTGGTTTTGCGCCATGTCACACATAGTCTCCAGTCATTGGTTGCAGCACTCGTATGGACCCCAATCAGGTAGTCTATATCTAGAATCACAGTTCAAACCAACAGTCATTAACTTCATTGACTTTTACCGTGTTATGGTTTTGCCACCCCTTCTCTTTCTTCCATTCTATTGCATCTAATGGAAACTACCAGAAAATAAATTAACTTCAAAATATGTATTACGAAAAAAAATAGTTATCAGTATAATGAAGTTTTAAGAATGTCTAAAATAATCCAGTTAATGTAATTCTAATGTGAAGTGAGAAGTACTATTTACTCACGTTTTGCTATATATTATCATAATATTACTAAAGTTAGATTTTGGCTAACAAGCAGGATCATGAACGCATGTCTCGTCTTATTTAGAACTTATCAATTGAGTTACTTGCACTCCGATGTTGATGTCCTCATGGTGACTCAAACCCAAGTCCATCTGTGTAAAACACTACCCAGTGCTATCCATTGAGCCACTGAGTCTAGTCAGCCACATTTAAACAACAGGTATGCGTAGAAACATTGAAAGAGTTTTTCTCTTCCCATTAATGCTGTTATGGGCTGGAATTGATTGATCTTTGTTATTGTAAGTACATCTTAAATGAGTTGCCTTGAAACATTGTTATTTACAGGCAACGGTAAAGTTAGATTATAGCTTGCCATTGATATCTTAACTAGGGCGAGATGGGCATTTTTCTTTCGATATGTTAATTTTAACCTGCCTATGATCATGCATATGAACTACTCCTGTATCAAATCAGCCTCCGTGGAATGCATTTACAGAAATAGACATTCCATGGTTACAGTCCTAAATAACATTAGTTGGAAGATGCAAACACTTTATAATCATACATTATCATAGTTTCTATTACAGGAGATTCGTTTCGAAGTTCGTGTGACCCATTGGTTTTGTCTTTCACCTGGATAAGTGGGTAATGAATGTTCCGATTTCACAACTCTAAACTGGTCAACTACATATCTTTAGCCCTCCAATCACTTAACATATATTCATTTCACTGTCTTTTCGTATTGATTAGTTAATCTGCAACCTACTAATAACCTAAAACTCACATCTAAATTGTACAGTGTATGAAAACTGAAAAAAAAAGTTTGCCTAATTGTTGAAAATTGATTATGTAGTTGTATGTAAAGTTTCTATCATTAAAGTATTAAACTATTTTACCAGGTTAAAAATAAAAAAACGAAGTGCGATTGTGAAAAGACCAATTGGGCATGCAATCATTTATTTGGCGAAAACAGGGTATGTCATACAATATTACATGCCTTACTTCCAAGCATCAATTCGCACATCCTCCGCGTTCTATGGACTGTATCGTTTATTAGCTTGCTTCTCTTGGTTGTTCTCGATTCTCCTCTGTATTTTAATCATGCTTTACTTCTTGCCACCTCGCCTTGTATGCTGTTTACTGATTCTTTCTAATTTCCTTTGACGCTCTGCTACCTACTACTTATTGATGACCTTATAAATAGTATCCACCACACTCGCCCCTCCATTTAACTGTTGTGCTCGTATGCGCGCCGACCTTCTTGCCTCTGTGGTCACTGGTTGTTTCTGCGTATTTGCCCCATCATTCCAACACATCCATTTTTGCAATTGACTTATGTTTACACGCTTCTCTTTGTTATCCTTCTTGATGGTGTATACCGGTCCACGCCTAGCGATGACTGTATACGGGCCTTCCCATTTGGAGGGTACTTTCTTCGAACCTAGTCCGCCACCCGTTATGCTCCTCCGTCCTCTACACTTCACCAGATCTCCCACTGAAAAGTGTCTCAGGTGATTCCCTCGATACTGTTCTGATCGTTTAACGTCCATTTCCTGTTTCCGTTGTATGTTTTCCACCGCTTGTTTCCGCTCTTCCTTCCATTTCCTATCATTCCACTCTTTGTGGCTGAGGCCAGGCGATGATGTTGCCTGGCAGTCGTGGTCTCCTTCTGTACATCAACTGAAATGACGACTTCCTTGTTGTTCCTTGATTCGATGCTCGATGTGCTAATAATATCATTGGTAATTCCGTCTCCCAGTCACCCCCGTTTGCTGCCAACCATTCTTTTAGCGTGTGATTATTTCGCTCCGTTAGTCCGTTGGTCCGCGGATGATACGGTGTTGTTCTGACTCTTTTGATACCTAACTGCCCAAGGCGAGATGTGAATTTCTCGCTCTCGAGACATGGACCCTGGTCGGTCAATATCATTCTCGGGACGCCGTGGTTGGCCACGACGTGCCGCATCACTGCCTCGGTCACCGTCTTTCCTCGTTGATCAGGAATCGCCACAGCCTCTACCCAACGCGTAGCATGCTCGGTCATCACCAACACGTACTGGTTACCGCTCGATGTCTGAGGAAATGGACCCATTACGTCCACTGACCACAGATCGCCTACTGTCGTTACGGGGATGGGTTGTAATGAAGTGCGTATGCATTTATCACCCTTCATTAACTGACATTGGGGGCAGGCGAGGACGTATCTCATCACGTCTTCTTGCATTCCTGGCCAGTAGGCACTCTGTCTCAGGAGGTCGGTGGTTCTTGTGACGCCTGTGTGTGCTAGTTGGTGGCATTCACTGATTGGTTCATGTCGTAATGGCTTTGGAATTACAGCTATCCATCTTCCACCGTTGTCTTTCCATGTTAACACTCCAGCTGCATTTAATCTTAATCTGTCTTTTTGGCTTAAAAACGTCTTTACCTCTCTGCTAAAGTGCATTGATTCGTCATCCACTACTTCAGTTAGCGCTCGTCTCACCGTCCTAAGCGTTGGATCGGCTTTCTGGCAAGGAACTAGACTTTCAAGGTCTGTTCGCACTCTGTTGACTCCACAGGCAATTTCCGGTAAGCAAGCGTCCTCACACGGTCGTGACAGGTAGTCAGCTATTACGTTTCGACTTCCTGGTATATGGCCAATCGTGAAATCATATTCTTACAAGCGTAGTGTCCATCGTGACAATTTTCCTCGGGGGTCTCTTGCCGTCTTCAACCACTGTAGCGGCTTGTGGTCGGTCTCAATGTGGAATGGCTGGCCTAGCAGATACGGTCTCCACTTATCTACTGCCCAAACGATCTCTAGACATTCTTTCTTGATGGTCGAGTACTTCTGTTCTGTTGGCGTTAAAACGCGGCTGGCATATTCCACTACCCCGTCATCCTGGCGAAGTACTGCATCAATGCCACCACACGATCACCTGTGATTTACCTTGATTAGAGGGATTTTTTATTTCGCTTCAAGAATTATCTTAATATTCATCTTCAAAACTTTGTTTAAGAAAGTACTTTACAGGTTGGCATTGTTTTGCGCCAAGAGGTTGTTTTTCCTAAAATATTTCTGTTAATTGATGTTACTCCTTATTCCTGATTTCACTATTGAGAAGTAAATAGTTTCTAACAAAATATCTATTAGGCGTTTTATTTACCGCATTATATATATATATATATATATCCCTTATCTTGATTAAGTTTCTAATCAAAACGGAACATCAGAATTCATCCTTATTTGAGTTCTGTTGGAATAATTTTATTTGAATTTATCGTAATGTTGCAAATTGCGACTATCGAATGTCATCTCAGTAGTTAAAATATTCGATCCATGGTGGAAACATGAGCATTCATTACAGAGGAATTTCTTCCTATTATTTAGCATCTTTCAAATGCTTCTTGGCTTTCATTGGTTCTACACCCCAGGTCACTGTACAATATCAAATTCAAATTAGAATGAATTGTTATTGTTATTTTCAGCTCAATATATTTTTTTAACTACAACATAACAGTGTAACTCACCATTATTATTCCTATAGAAACGGAGTTGAGTAATTCTGACGAGAGGTTACTTCTAATATTACAAGTTAACCCCCCCCTCAAAAATCTCTTGAAAAATAAAAGTTTTCTTAATGCATGCACTTAGTTTTTATTCCGCTCCTTTTTCATTTTCTTTACTTTATGTTTCTCACTGTGGTTTTCCCTTACCTTTCTCGGTTGTATTGATATTAAGGAAACTGAATGAATTCTATTATTATTATTATTATTATTATTATTATTATCACCTTTTCCTACTAACACTTTTCGAACAAGGATAATTATTTTTAGTTTGTGAATGATTTGTACGATTGTTAAACTAATTTTCATCTGTTACGAAGAAGCTTTAACCCAGATAGCACTCTGCATATGTTACGACCTAATTTTGACAACTCTCATCCTTACACACGGGATAAAACTAATAGTCCACGGACCCTATACTTGTCACGATACTATCCGCTTCTAAATTACTCGCAAACATTCGTCCAGTGTATTTTGTTTATAGATTGCTCTGCTACTAATTTTAGCTCACATGGGAAGACTTTGAAAAAAAGTGCTTCTATCTGTGTTGTTTTAAGTAAATGTTTGTGTTTGTTTGTTGACTTGTGTATCATCAGTATGATAAATAATTTTCATTATACGTTCATAAGCTAATTTTGGAAAGAGAGAGCAAAATACCTTTGTTGAATATCTGCAACTTTTGTATACTTTTTTCAATTTCCTTTCCAAGTTTACTCACCTCTACAATTATGCCAACCACTTTTAGTCCATTATAAGTGAACAACGGCTACAGAAGGATAAATAAAAGAGCCCATCACTTATACTTTTATTGAACTCATAGTACAAACAGTTATTGTGACTAACTACAAAATGTCAAATGCTTGTTTCACTTTACTCAGGAGTCGTATATCAACATCTAACATGTTGTTTAGTTGACTAGTTTAGTGTTATTGCACACTATTCGCAAATATAAAGGGAAAAGTATTATCAAATAACTTGCTTTTTCAGAAGTGTTTGGTGTTTTATTTGGCTCTCTGCATCACTAAAAACGTAATTCATTTTCAGTTATTACCACCAATCAGTTAATGTTGTGTATAGGATATGTATTCAGTAGTTTTGATAACGAACTCTTTTTTATATTTTCTGTTTGCACTTTATTTCTTTTTCGAAAAACGAAAACAATGTGTCCACTGTGAATTGTGCTTTATTATTCTTCTGTCTAGTTTCTGTTTCCGTTTTAAGCTTATTTGATCTATGCATCTCATTTCGTTCTTTTTCCTACTGACATCAAACAGTAAATTAATTGAAGGTTTCGTTTTTGTGCGCCATTTTTACGTAAAAATATTCTTGCGGAGGACGTTTCACTCATTATTTATTTTGTGACCTTTTGTACATTTTATAATTCATATGCAACATCTTAATTTCCATTTTGTTCCCCCTCTTAGTCATCATTTTAAATAAAACTCGATGTTTTTTCGTTAATTCGACACTAACTACTGGCTCATTACCTCACTCGTCATTATGTTTCATTATTCCTTTATTCACATTCTCTTAGTTTCAATAATTCATAACTTCTCTGTTCCCTCACTAAATTGTTTGTTGTCAGAAAACACTTGATTACATGTTTTAGTGTATGTAGCACGTGTTCTGACCATTCAACGAGTGTACACCTGAAGTTACACGTTATATGGGAGCTAAAAACACTAATCAATTTTCCAGATGGTAACACATTCAGTGAAGTTAGCATCAAAACTTTGTTTATTGATAGCTAAATATATAGAAACTATTGCATAATAGCTTCGTATTTTTCGTATGTATCTGCATCTAAATGATACCTTAAATTTCTACTTTATTCTTGATGATCTACTTGGTATTCGATTCTTAGTGGAGTTACGGTTGTTCAATGGTATGTAGTCTCGTACGAAAACCAAATATTTTCTTAATGATCCCTGGCTTATAAGGTAATTTAACTGTTAGGAATTTGTGACAAATACCTAGTACATTTTTCTAATATGTTATTTCATGATCAAATGCATTTTAAAAGTATCTAAACTAACTAACTAACTTTATTTCAATTGTGTCCAAGTTTTCAGTAAAAATCTTGTAGTATTTTCACTTTCTTTCTACCAAGCTACATAGTTATTAAGTAATAATTATCTTCCTGCAATAGAAACCATCCTCACCCTCAACTTTTTGTGTTGAACTTTAGCAAAACGAAATATAGTGGTAGCAACTAATTGTTATCATTTTGCAATGGACTTTTACTTTTTGAAAAATACTCCTAACGAATCAGTCAGACGTTTCATCTATTGGTTCAAACCGAATCGAACGTATCTCTATAGTAAATCGATTCACATTGATGAATTATGCAACTCGTTATATGACTTATATCACAGGTTAAACAAGTACCTAAATAGTTGTTTTTAGAATGATTGATATATGTGGAGTTATGGATTCCTACTGTAGCTACTATCTTGATCTGTTGGTGTGACCTACTTTCTATATTGTCCAAATCAAGCCAGCATTTATTTTCATGTTCTGCTATAACAGATAGTCTGAGCAAGAATAAACTTTTTAATTGGATACTAGTTAGTGTAATGAAATTGGTTACTACACTGCATTTTTCAATTTTAGTTATTTTTGTATACAGAAATATCATGTTCTCGAATTTCACTGTCCTGTTTATTTATCTATATGTGTATACATCATGATACTTAAGGTAGTATAAGCACACTCACATTATGACAATATCTGCGGTGGTCAACCAAATATAATTTTGATAGTTTGTTATACATCGCTTTCGTTAAATTCATATTCTTAGATTTTGGTAATAAGCTGAAGATAAAGGTAGGAAAGCAGAACGTGAAAGGTACATCATAAAGATAAAAATTTTCAATTTTTTTCTGTCATCTATCAATTAATTGATAAAATCTATATTTATCTGTGTCTAATTTTATAAGCAAGTCATGAGACATTTTCCATTCTTTATTGGAGGAAATTCAACAGCAACCTCACAATGTTATCATTTCTTCAGCTATTGAATATATATATATATATATATATATATATATATATATATATATATGATGCTGATTACTGTACCCGTATATTGCTTTCATCACTGATTGATATCATGGATTAAAGATTTATTAGAAATCATAGAGTATATGTAATACCTATTCTGTGTTACTTAGTTTGCATATTAAAAACCTATGTGTTAGAGATAATTGACAAATCTTCCCAGTTAGGTTTCATTAACGAGAAAAACGAAATTTTGTTTATTTCATGTATTCAACCTTTCTAAGATTCTGATCATTAGACTATTTAGAAGAGGAACTATTCATTTTGGAGTTTAGCCTCCCTGGAAATGAACACCCGTTGAGATTTGCTGAAAATAATTGCCTTCACAGTTCAAAAGGAGATGTTACTCGTAAATCTTCAGTTTGATGAAGATATTGCTGACAAAGTAATTTCACACCGTGTGTACTGCTTTGAATTTTGTTGATTGTAGGATATCTGCCGAAATATAATCTATTCAGTAATAAATACTGGACAAACATTACGTTGGTCGCTTCTCATTAAGAAACTAATATAAACTTATGAGTCACACAAGAAGGCTCAGAGCAATTAATACTTGTCACCTCATCTGGAGCATAGGCCACCAACCAGCATTCTTCAACCGACTCTGCCCTGGGCTCTCCTTCCCAGTTTTTCCCAAGTGTTGTTTATTTTTGTCATGTCTACCTCCAATTTTCAGCGTAATGTGCTCTTTGGTCTTCAGGATTTCAAGGTAGTGCTTATTTTGCGATACAGTTTGGTGATTTTGTCAATGGGTGTCCTATCCACCACCAACGTCTTTTCTTAATTTCTTCCTCAGCTGGATTTTCGTTGGTTTGACCTTTGCCACAGAAACATGTTGCTGATGGTATCTGGCCAACGGATCCGAGGTATCTTGCACGAACAGCTGTTTATAAATACTTGTATCTTTTGAAGGATGCTCCAATTTTCAGATCTAGCTTCATACAATAGAACTGTTTTGACTTTTGTATTTAATAGTGTGACTTTGATGTTGGCTGACAGTTGATTTGAGTTCCAGATGCTTTTCACTCGTATAAATGCTACCTTCTCCTTCACATTTGCATCAGATCCTGCTCGTTTATCAATAATACTGCCAGGTATGTAAACGTTTCCGCATCTTCCAGAGCTTCTTCGTCAAGTGTAATTGGGTCGGTCTTCGCTGTGTTGTATCTAATGACTTTGCTCCTCTTTTGCTTTCACGTCTTCCATACTGCTTCTGAACTTCTTATTGATGCAGATGTGGTCGATTTGGTTCTCGGTAGTGTGATCCTCTAAAACCCATTCATCTTTTATATGCGTTTGTGGGAGAATACGTTGCCACCTATAAGCATTTTGTTGAAGGCATTTAAGTTTGCAAACCTCTCACCGTCTTCGTTCCTTTCTCCCAGTCCATGTCGTCCCACGATGTCTTCATATCCTATGTTGTTCATTCCAACCCTCATGTCTAGTTTTCCTATCAGAATGGTCGCGTCCTTTGCTGGTATTTCTCGATGATTGACTACATCCTCGCATGAAACTGGTTTCTATCGTCTTCGGGGCTGTCGTTAGTGGGTGCATAGCACTGAATGACACTCATTGTTATCTACTCCTTTGTCTTGAAAGACGCTCTGATGATTTTAGGTCCATGAAGTTCCCTGTCCTATAAGTACCTTTCGAGCCTCTTGAAACAGTATTAGTGCTTCTCCCTGTGTGTTCGAGGCATGTTCGTCTTCATGACCGTAGTATAACGGCACTTCTCCTGAGGATAATCTTTACCGTCCAGCTTGTAACCACAGCAGAGTACAGATTTCCTCAAAATTGTAGACATACCTTTCTGATGAGTACCAACTAGCGTGAAGACTAGGTCAGGTAGTGTTTCCTGTCATTTAGTTTACATCAAAATCATTAATATGCTTCATCCTATTAACAAATTGTATAGAAGATTCTTCAAACTATTTATTTAATTCAAATTCTCTTCTTGTACATTGTACTTGTTAATGATCGTCACCTTAAATTTCTCTTTCACAAAGTTAATAAACAATGAAAATTTCATTGTCATTAATTTTAAATCACTATATAAATTTTTGTGTCATCTATCCATTGGCGTCTGTTTTTTAAAAACATTGCTATTGATCACTTTGCGCAGAACATAAAATATTTCAGCATGCAACTTCATGTTGCTCTGTTTTATTTTGCTCTATTTCAGGCGACATTTTTGCATTCTTTGTATCCCCCCCTTCAGTTGTATTATTATTAATACTTTTACACTGACTTTCTTTAAAAAAAGGGAATAGTGACTGGCGAAACATTCATCAAGTATCTAAAGTAAACAGTATAACTACAAGAAATTGAATAAACTGTTTATTAGTTGAGTTGTAGAATAAGGTTATGAATTAGAACGCTTACTGCGTTGCAAAGGCGACATTTTTCCCTGAATAAGTTTGCATTAGGATAATTGCAAAACTAACTAAAACGTTATTGTATTATTAATAACAGCTATCTACTACTGCTGGCACCACTACTCTGTCCTCATAATGGTTAGAAGTGAATTCAGCTGCAAATAAAATGGAGTCGTTTTGTGACAATTTTTTTCATACTTTTGAAATATTTAGATATATTTAGTTTATTTTGAATTACGAGTGATTGAGTGATGTCTTGTTTTACTGTCAGAGTGTATGATTTCTAGAAAGCTGGATGACTGATCCACTTAACGCTCCAACTATATTCATAACCCCGCGTAATTGAATAAAGAAGACAAAAACCTAGTAAAAGTTTTATATTTCGGAAGATTGCATTTGTGGAGCAAATCCTTAGCATCAGTAAGTTATAACGTACAACAATGACAATAAATTAAGAGAGTAGATGGCCAACTAGATGATAGCATTTCTTATTGCTTCAATATAAATTAAATGTTACTGAGAACTTGCTTACTAAACAAAACTGTAATTTCCTAGCAAAAGAACGAGACTGGATCAATTTGAAGCTTTCTTAGCTATTTTGCTGATAGATTACACCTAAATATTCTAAAAAGATACGTTTTTCAGTTTACCTAGTATTTCAGTTTTTAAATTTGTTTCACATATTCGTTATAAAACTGAACTATTAAATAACACTTGCACAGTGGTTCGTGTTTTAAAATTTGTTACAATACGACCCAGTCCAATCTGAAACGCTCATAATTATTTCTCTTTGCCACTAACAGGTCGGCTATATGTGTTACAACTTGCGTGTATTATTTATTTATTGTCGATAAGCATGTACTTACACGACATTATTGATAGTAGTAATTATTCAACTATCATGCTACCAACTCTAATGTTCGTGGCTTTGATCGACACTGTTATTCAAAGTTTTTTAACACCTACGTATTTAGCATTCCATCGAAATAATTATCCATAGTCATGACTTCGAATAATGTACACTGTACTTCTAATTCAGACATGTAAACTGGTGTATATTTTGTATTCGATTTCAGATTCCACTGTTCTTATTATTATATGTTTTCATTGAAGTTTTCAGACTATATTATTATTGCCAAAACAACGTTAGCTACTTCCTAGTAGATTCACTTATAGTAAATTTTGCCTTTATTTATATACTTATTTCTTTAAGATTTATGTTTATTCGCGTTTAATTTTCTATCATTGTGACCTTGTCTGTAAGCCGTACGAAATAGTATATATATACATATATATACTTGTTGAACTTAACGAGGTTACAAATCCAGAAGCACAACCAGATCACAACAACGCAAAACACTTATTCACTTATGATATTACTTTATGTTGATTACCCAAGGTATTTCTACGTTGATTGATAGGAAGCGATTGAAATAAAAATTAACATTTTAAGTCATTTGTTAGCATGGTTAAAGTTTTCATACTCTTGATGATCTTACTAGATAATCTACTCCATTGTTAAGTCGATTAAGAGAAACCATTTAACCGTGTTTTGATTGTGATTTTATCTTGTATATTAATGGTGATAATTTTCCTAAATATTAGTCCTTGCTTGTCAAATGCTAGGCATTATCTTCTGATATACTGTCGTTTTGTGTAATATAAGATTCTAAGTGAGGTGGAAGTGCTTATCATATTTGTTGTCGATTCGTTTTAATTACCCTGTTATAATCCCCTTGGTCATAACAATAATCATTTGCACTGACATAAATCATACTTGGCGTAGTCAGTAATTTTAAGTATGGTTATTCCGAAATGCTTGTATATGATTAGTAACATAATTTTCATTTGTATCATCCGAATATTTTATGTTTAATGCTAGAATGAGCTAGGAATACTAGCAGCGTTGCGTTATGGAAATTAAGATACATTAATATTGATATATCACTTATAAATAAATTTAACTCATTAGATAGACTGCAATCTGTATTATAATAAAATAATAGATACCAGTTCCTATGTTATGGTTCTTTGTGTTTTTAAGTAAATTTTACCTCTGGCTGTTTATTTCTTTGCAGTCTCTTCATTAAGTAGGCATTGTTCGTTGAATTCCAATGATACAACTTTTTTATTCCCATATATGATATTTAATTTTTAATTTTTTTCGTTTTGTTGTTGTATTAAGTAAATTTGTTGTTTTATTTTAATACATTAGCTATGGTTTAATGGATGCTGCAGCTATGGTTGATTTAGCTTTGAATTGGACTAGTGTACCACCACAACGTGTATGTGAAGCTCAAGCTCCAATGACTGGTAGTCCAATTACTATAAGACAGATGTCCAAGGAGAATTTAGCTCTAGCCACCGATGGTTGTGAATCAGCTGCCGTACTTGCAGGTGATCTGTCTCATCGTGTAGTTCATTTGGAACATGTTCAAGCTAAAGTAAGTGTTTATTGATAATCAGTTCTTTTTCATTTCCTTCATTCAGTTGTGTCAGCTTATAAAAGTGCTTATTTTGTTTAGTAATATTTCTGATCAATTTGTAATACCTTTAAATTGAATGAATATTAAATATAATCTTAGTTGATCTATAATCGAGATAAACTTCCATACTTTTCTGAATTGCGTAAATGTATAATGAAAATGCTTAAATTTGAAGTTCATTTACGAGGATAATTCTATCCTTGAAGGAGTTGTGAGTACTAACTACTGAGAAGTTCCAAGTTATAATATTTCAGATGTTTTAATTCTCCATAGATTTCAACATTTCTCCAGCTAATATCGCTCACTATTGGATGAAAATAAACTTCAGACCGAATAGTCTTTACACACCACCGCAACTAAATATTTTTTGAATTACTAACTTAGTTGTCAAACATGCTTATCTAAACGGATTCCATATAGACACCCTACTGAATCCCCGTTTCAGCGTTATTCGTTTACTATCATACTATTCATTAATCCTTTTTAAAATTACCTTCATCTTCTAATCTAACTTTTCACTTTATAAACTTTAAACTAAATACAAAAAAAAGCATCTGTTTTTTTTGCTTTCTTAATATCAGATTCTTTAGTCTTTAATTATTAACGGCAACATTTCTACATTAGTAAATGTCAATTTGCCATTGTTTCGTTCTTTTTATGCAAACAGTGTTTTTTTTGCCTTGTGCCATCATTTTATTCCATAAATTATTTTTATATCGTCATTTGATTGTTGGGAAATTAGTAACCTCAATATTAATAAAAGTTTAGCCCAGTCGATTGACATATCACCAAGTACATGTATTCAGTGGGGAAAATAACTATTACTTACTTTTATTTCTGTAATTATGAATAATAAAATTGTCATTTAAAACAAATAGCATTCATAATAGAATTTCTAGAAGATTGGCATTTCGATCAATTCATAATAAACAGATAGATTCATAATAAACAGATAGATTGACATAGATGCAAGTTGTAAACATATGTGGATAACTGTTTAATTCAATTTTGATAGCACGAATTGATCTGAATCAGACAACCATTGATCACCTGGAAGCACTGGACAGCTGTTTCGTCCTATATGTGGATAAGGTCAATTAGTACTATGATTAAAGTTAACCTGAAAAAGATATTTGACGTGCAAAAATAAACCGAGACAGTAAAACCTACGAAGATAACTAACCATAAACAAGCTGTCTAAAACGAAATGATATAATACACGGAAGAAATCAAGAATTTATTTCTATTTAAAGTACGTGTTGTTGATGCTATCCTGGACAACAATAAAAGCATCAAAATTAACTTATCTAGCTAAACAAAAACAGTTCCAAATTCTTCTACTTTGAATGTATATTATAACCATCATTTAAGAATTATATATATATATATATATATATATATATATATATAAAGTTTTTACTTTGAAGATATTTAATTACAGAAGCCTTCTTAATTTTCTCCAGCCTAGATTTAATTTAAGGCTAGCTTCGAAACCTATGAAGTAAATTTATTTTCTTCGAAAATACAAGTTTTTTGGAACAGTTGTACATTAAAGATTGATGTCACGAATTTACTTGGGTTCGACAACCATTGTAAGCCAGGAAGTTCTGATAAACTGTTTCGTCCTACCATGTAACTTCAGAAATACACATCTATGTCCTCGCCAGATATCGAGCGCAGAACCTCGAGGATTCACAGCTAACAATTGGCTCTTAAATCACTTAGCTGACATTCATTCGTTGGTATTTTACGAAATAACGTTAACCTTAATTATTATCACTGGTAGCTAATTACATACATTGAATTGCATATTTTTCCTGTGACCTAACATTTTGTGTTAGGTAGTTTGCCAATATACGTTTTTATAGGACGAATTTCTGAGTTGAAATGTAGATACTCATTTCACTTAGCAATTTGAAAATATTTTATCAATGACTGTTCATTCCTGTTATTGTTGATGACATTTATTAGTACTGCAAGTAAGCATATTAAGTACAAAACATTAACGCACATATCATTCAATAATAAAATGTAAGATTACTCAGCAAATAAGTAGGGATTTGTGTACTCGCATTTGACCCACACAACAGTTTGTAAGTCTTAGTGATACTCCTTTAGTAATCAAACTAAAGTAGGGTATTGAATTTGGTATTTATCTCGTTAAACTTCCATGTCTTACCTATTAAGCTACTGAGTCCTAACAGTTACTTACGTATTTGATAAGTATAAAAACACTAGAATGTCTGTAATTTCCCTTTGCTGGTATTCAGGGATGTAGTTGATCAGTCTTTGTTGGCATATGTAAATCCTGAGTAGAGTGCCTCAAAATAGTACTTGGCAACGGATTTTAATATATTTAGTTTATGGTTAGCACAGAAATCCAAAGCTCACGTATCAGTATCCCTTATCTCACCTTGTGATTCTGCTTATACTGTGTGCCTGTATATTCTTTAAAAGGCGTTATGCAATATCAACGATCACTTGTTTTTTTATCTATTTAAATCGTTTAGTTTTATCATTATTTGTTTAGTGGAGCTTAATAATCAAACAAACAATAAGTATTGTAACACGTGCACACACAGAGATATTTTTTGATGTAACATGTTTGATTACAGTCAATGGGCTAATGCAGTTGCATAGAATTTTGTAATTTGGTATATTTTCTGTTTGTAACTGTGGATTGTTTAAGTGTGATCACGTAAACACAGAACATGTGAGTTACATGAATGTTTTTTTTTCACTATTCACCTGAATTACTGTTAATTCATTTTACAAAAGATATACTTTAAGTTAAATAAACTTTTTTTCTTGTTGTAAAGGCAACTTGTGAAAACATAGACTACAATTAAACAGCTGTTTCATTTTCAAATTATTTTTCCTTAAAATTTTAAACACTGATTACACCAATAATGTACATTCCATGTGTTTGTGAAACATTAAGACGAAGCATTCATATACCATGATAAAACTGTCGAATGAAATTAGTAATGTGATTAGGATTATGTAATAATCTTATTAGTAATATTTGGTGATTGGTAAGATAAAGGCATATGTGTTAGAATATATTATCGGTATTCACTACAGATTACAGACTAATTATGAGTAGAAATATTTTCATTTTCTACTGATGCTATGTTGACTATGATCTATTTCCACATTCTTTTAGAGTAACATGAAATCTTATTTGACTGCTTATTAAGTTACGCCTCTTACTTTCTTTCACTTTGATAAATGCATGAAAGGGTTTATCATAAACATTGTTACTATTTAAACATGATCAAAGTTATTTTTAGTAAGACTATAAAATTCTTCAAAATTAACTTAATTATTTTTTCGAAGAAATTGAAAATCATGTTTATCTTTAAGTTGTTTGTTTTTATCTAACTGGGGAGGGGCAATAATATTTAAATTAGATGACAGTATATCCTCCCATTTATTTATGTTAGGCTTATTAGATTGTTTGTGCTTATACAAAAAAATTATTAACAAGTTAACCATAAACTTGTTTTATTAAAGAAAAGAATTCTACTTCACTTTTTGGTTTACCTATATTTCATAATCTTAGCAGAGTTAATTTTTAGTGTTGTGTAACAGCTGTAATCTATTGAATGAATTTGTTTCTGTAAAGTTTTGTTAATTACGACTGACAATATCCGAAAAAGAGTGCTATTGAGCACATAATTGGATCACAACTAACAGTGAAATCCTGTTTAGGACTCTGCCTGTGTATGTAACTTCATTTCAGTGTTAATGTTTACACTGACACTCGAATCTAGTACCTTTCGTTTCAAATGATAGTGAAGTCCATATAGTCGCTAATTTATTTATGAGCATGATGATCATCTAATATGAATCGTCGAACATCTACTTCATTCTAGTACGTTACTCTTTAACGGGAAAGATATGATTAAAACTAACCATATTTAAATTGAAAATTAGTAGTAACATGCAACAAACTGTGTATTCTAGCTCACCGTAATACTTACATTTTTTTACTTTTCAATTGATATATGATGAGGAAATTATAAAAGAGGTTTCTTTTCACATAGGTACTTTCAGTGTTGTTAGATTTCTTGACTTAGATGGTTTATTTGCGCCTACTTAGTGTAGAAGGCTATAACGATGTTATTTAGAGCAACAATAAATGCTCTGCAACCAATTTA
This sequence comes from Schistosoma mekongi, assembly GCA_034768735.1. Taxonomy (NCBI): domain Eukaryota; kingdom Metazoa; phylum Platyhelminthes; class Trematoda; order Strigeidida; family Schistosomatidae; genus Schistosoma; species Schistosoma mekongi. The sequence continues at coordinate 19,924,577 of CM068308.1, read as the reverse complement.
TTTTGTTCAGAGTACTCAGAAATGTCGAAACACATCATCTCAAGTAATTGTCGAAATCATCAGTGAATTATGTATGCCTGTTAAGATACATAAATTCAGTTTATACATTTATAATGTAAATCGACCTTTTTGTTTAAACATTTTTTATCTATGATTATTTTACATTATTGAATTATTAGTTACTTATTCAATTATCCAGGCAGATTACAACCTTATGAATTAATTCTGCATTGATTGCTTGTCTTGTTTTTATTATGGAGAATAGAATGTTCATTATAATGAATAATAATAATAATAATAAATATGCTAATGAGTAAGTTAGCAAATAATCAAATATTGACTAAACTTTCTGTTTATCGAAAAATACAAAACCTTCCATTTGCAAAATAAACATACATTCCAAGTGAATTAATTCAGTCTTTTTGGTTTTAGAACAGACTAATTTTTTTTTTACTTTCTATAAACTTGTGTATTGAATCACTTAAACAAACTATCCGTTTACAGAATATATCAATTGATACAAGAAAAGTATATTTGCCTTATATAAAATCATGTTTCATTTGCATACTAGAATGAGTAACGTTTAAATTTCTAAGATAATTTCTAGATGTCTGATAGTCGAATCAATTTCATATGCATAAACATGTTGGTACAGAGCCGAAACCACTTAGTATTTGAATGATGATTTCTTTTGCGATAATTTGTCATATATCGTAGGATAATTGACTTTCATTGTCATGATTTTGTAATAAAAGGTTGATATTACAAATATATTTGGACGAAGGTATTATTACCGCTACTACTTCTACTACTACAATTATTTTAGAGAGGAATTTTAATTAGAAAATTTATTTTAGTTTACGAATTGAAAATATGAAATCATACGATTTACCTAGTGTTACCATGAGATTTAATCACTAAATGTTGTACTTTTATTCACTATGGGGCACAAACAAAAGTAATAGTTGATTTATTTGAGAGGAGGGCTATAAATTACTTAATACTTCATTGTACTGAAATGTGAATAAGCAATGGACGAAGGTATTAACAAGTGAGGAAGATTAGCAATCAGGGTTTTCAATATTTTTAATATGTAATATCTGTTGGGCCATTATCGTAGGACAAGCAATGCTTTACATTTTACTGCCTACTTTCTACGGTTTTCCCGATAATTTCTAGAATAGTGTTTCGTGTTTTTCTACTGCAGGTCGCTCGTTATGTTATGAGTTTCATGGAAACAGATCTACTTTCTATCATGTGCTTGATGTCAAATAAGTGTACACATGTAGTACTCACAACAATACTTTTAATTTTGCTAGACCTTGTTAAAGAACACTCCAGTAGTCTATTTTACATTATAGGAGAAATCAACTGTTTATACTTTGAATAATTTCAATAATATGATGAACTATATTTATTAAGCTCAATAATGGAAAAATTACCATTGATTGCTAACTTGGTGGACAATACATTTTAAATTTTTAAACTTCCTTATTCTTTGTTAAGTATAGTAAGATGATAATCTATTTATGAAGAGTATGACTTGTTACCTTATATCTCCATTGAGTATTTATTTATAAAATGTGTGTATTTTGTAGATATACAAAATGAACACCAATTGATTCATATGTTTATCGTTCAATATAGACTGAAACAAACTGTTGAGGATAACCAGATAGTTCTTGATTTGTTTGATCTCTTCTCTAACATTTCTTTTCATGTTCGCTCTTGAGCCGCTTCGCTACAAGTCGGATCCAAGATTTACAAGTCACAAATAAACGTACCATAGAACTACTCTGTTGATATTCATTAAACTATTAATCCATTGTTATATTATATTGTCAATATGAATCCGTGTTAACTACGGAGTTCATATAATGTACAACTCAATATATGAATTCATCCTAAACCAAAAAGCAGTAATCATAAGTTTACACAACGAATGTTATTCAATATGCTTAGCTATCGGCATAAGTAAATAAGACAAATTCAATTACATAGCGACCACTCTATTCTATATAAATCTTCTCTGTTAATTATGGATACTGAGTAGAATAATAGTTACCATCATGCTGAAGACGTAATTAATAATCTTGTTTTTTTCAATTTTATCAGAAAGGACTGTAGCTACGTTTAGCATAGAAATAGGACCTACTGATTTAAAATTAATTATAGATGTTTATTTTTAAACTGATCAGTGTATAATTATGCTAAGTTTTAAATACAATATCTAAGCTGCAAAGTGTTTAATGATATTATTTTGCATACATTAAAAATAGAGCTAGATTGGGAAATGTTGCTTGATATCAAGAAACTCAATGATTGTTGGTCAGAAATACATATGTTGTTATTTAAACTATCGGTGAACTACAGTCATATAATCACCTCATCCGCAATCTAATAGAAATTCTCCCTACTCCATAAAAGTCAATTTTTTATTAGCGTTTCGCGGTGTGTTCTTTTGGATGGTGTTGAGTTGAGATGGTTTTATGGAATCGATCAATCAGTCAATGCCTGTTACTTCAAGTGGAGCATAGACCGCCCACCAGCATTCTCCAACCAACTCTGTCCTGGGCTTTCTTTTCTAGCTCTTCCCAGGTGTTGTTCATTCTCTTCATGTCTGTTTCCAATTACCGACGCAATGTCTTCTTGGGTCTTCCTATGTTTCTTTGGCCTTTAGGATTCCAAGTTAGTGCTTGTCTTGTGGCACAGTTTGATGGTTTCCTCAATGTGTGTCCAATCCACCTCCAGCGTCTTTTCCTAATTTCTTCCGCTGCTGGAAGTTGATTAGTTCTCTGCCACAGAAGGTTGTTGTTGATGGTATCTGGCCAACGAATCCGAAGAATCTTACGCAGACAGTTGTTTATAAATACTTGTATCTTCTGAAGGATACTTTTTGTAGTTCTCAATACAAGTTTCAGCTCCGTACAACAGAACTGTCTTCACATTTGTATTGAAAATTTTGACTTTAATATTGACTAAAAGTTGGTTTGAGTTCCAGATGTTTTTCAGTTGTAGAAATGCTGCCCTTGCCTTACCAATCCGCGCCTTCACATCCGAATCAGACCCTCCTTGTTTGTCGATTATGCTGCCCAAATATGTAAACGTCTCAACGTCTTCCTGAATTTCTCCGTCATGTGTAATTGGGTTAGTGTTTGTTGTTTTGTACCGGAGGATCTTGCTTTTCCCTTTGTGTATGTTGAGGCTGATGCTATATTGCATCATTTGCATTTGATGTTGTGTGTGAGAAAGAAGTACTAGATCATCTGCAAAGTGTAAGTCTTCTGGTTGCGTCGATGTTGTCGATTGTATTCCGAGAGTGTCTTCAGATGTTGCAGTCTTCATGATCCAGTCGATGACCAGTAGGAAGAGGAAGGGCGAGAGTAGGCAGCCTTGTCTGACACCGGTCTTCACTTCGAATGAATCTGTGGGCTGACCTCCATGCACGATCTTACAATGTAGTTTGTCGTAACAATTCCGTATGATGTTGACTATCTTCTCGGGTACGCCGTAATGTCATAGAAGGTGTTTAATTTGTTATATGCATTCTTTGCAGATTGGTCTCGATTGAGTACCACTAAAAACCATGGATCATTGGATAGCTATTTCCTTCTAGTATGGGACTCCTCAGCATGGCACACTCTCGACTCTGACAGTGAATCCAACCCAGAACCCTCAGAGTTTATTAGACACACGTGGTAACCGAATCATAATCCGATAATTACTGTTTTCGATATCACGAATTGATCTGAATCAGACAACCATTGATCACCTGGAGGCACTGGACAGCTGTTTCGTCCTAGTATGGGACTCTTCGGCAGTGCGCATCCTTGATCCCATCGGGGATTGAACCTAGGATCCTCTGGCTTCGCAGCGAACGCTTCCAGGTAATCAATGATTGCCTGGAGGTCCTGGGTTCGACCCCCGATGGGGTTGGGGATTCGCACTGCTGAAGAGTCCCATACTAGGACAAAACAGCTGTCCAGTGCTTCCAGGTGATCAATGGTTGTCTGATTCAGATCAGTTCGTGATATCAAAAAAAAATTGACAGTTAACTATCTCCATAAACCCCTTAATTGTAATTACTGTTTTCACTAAACATGCCTTCCTAAAACTTTTTCAGGAGGATAGAGTGCTTTCAATTTGTCACAACCTTCCAAATAGGATACATCATACTAGTTCAAGCATTCAGAGACACATTATTTTATAATTGAGAATTAGATTGGCTGAAATAATAATTGCATTTGAAGTTTATAGTTTAATTCTGATATATATTTAGAATATCTGATAGCCTAAACTTTCAGTGCTTATTATATGTCTGTTCTAATGCTGTGTACTTATTTACCACATCCATTTAATGAGGCTATCGGCAAACAAATAACTAACCTTTGGTTTAAAGCTCTTCCTGCTAGTGACGTCAAACAAGCATCACTATTTTAACCAGTAGACATATCATACTAGAGTTATGATCCAATTACATTCGTTCTCATTTTATATTCCATTTACCTTATTATCAAAATGGAGAGTAACATGTTTCTAGCAAGTTACTTTGCCTAGTCTTGATCCATTATTTTAACTTACAGAAATGGTTATTTGTTTAGCTGGCAAGTGTTTATTTATAAAAGCCAAGTTTCTCCACCAAGCATATCATCAGTTGGCTCTTAGAAATGAAATATATAAATAATCATTTTTTTGTAATTCTTTGTCTTTGTCTTCACTGAAATGATTCTTTCATTCTTGGTATTCAATTTCTCTCAAGTATATTAATATAATTATGTTATTCCATGTAATTAGTCTTTATTTTTACCACTATAAACATACTTATATGTTTACTAGTCCTGAATAAAATTCCTCAAATTGTGTTGGACAGTTGACTTGAATAGATAGCTTCATACTTCCTACTTGTTAGAATTGATTGTTACACTTTCTGTTTCGAGAAATCTCTTACATTGTGTTCACTTGAAGTTTGCTTCAGTAAAACTATTCAATGCTATATTTTACTACTAAACTATTCATATTGTAATATATCGTCTAATGGAAACAAACTGTTTCAACTAAGTGATGTTAATTCCTATCAAAATATTCTTAGGTACATAGTAAGTAAGATGTCTCTTATTTAGTTTATGAAATAACACTTTTTAGGACTGAAGAAGAAACAGTTCCTTTTTAAATTTATTTTCACCTGAAAATCTATAAAATGTAATTTAATTTAATAGGATTAACTGATTATCGAATTCATCCAGTTAATCTTCTCACTAGGTTAATCAAATGTCATGTATACTGAAATTATAATCTGAATTGACCTAGTTATTTTGCATCTGTGGTATGTATTTTAATTTAAATAGGAAATTAGTTCAGCAATGTGTATATGTGATGTAGTGATGCATTGATAACGTTGTTTGATGGACATGTTTTGTCAACTGAGTGGAGTTTTGGAAATGCAGACCACTAGACTCCAGCTTATTAGCTTGTAGTGAGACATGAAAAGTTTGTGTTTACCCTTATGTGAAGCATGTAAGCATATTGCTGAAAAGTCTCAAATTAAGATAACCATCTGTTTATTCTCTATTCATAATCATTCACTCTCCAACTGATGTCATTTCAGAAACTATCTTTAGATTCTACAATATACACTATTAAAAATGGCAAAAATATTTACATACTATTAAATAATTTTAGATGTTAAACACTGTTTATTTTAATCAAAATCATATTGCAGTATTCAAAATACTGAAAACTCATTTATTCATGACTACGCTTGTCAGATAAATACGGTCAGTGATTGAACGCGTTTGATGACATTGCTCAAGATCGATTACATTAGACTAGATGCACTTAATTAAGTTCGAGTATTCCTTCTCCCTGAATTTCATTCTCAAATGTTCAGAATATCGCTATCATTGATAATATAATTATTTCAACTCCTTTGATATTCATCATATTAACTTAACCTCGTTATGTTGTTATGGTATGGTAACCTGAGGCACTGCATATTCGTACGAGTCTCTTTTTGATCATAAATTACTGACGTTTATCAGAGATGTCTCTTGAAGAATTCAGTTTCAATATTTATTTGAGATACTTGAATCTGACCACCTGATTTTAGCAGACCACTATATTAAACCACTTACATGATAGGGAATGCCTTCAGTCTTTAATTTTTCAGTCAGTAGGATATTATCATTCATATTTACGTTGACAAATATTTTATAAGCACCTGGTGAATCAAAACTGTGTTATAGAATATAACACACCTAATCTTGTTGTAACCATAAAGATGTATCTCTACTACATAATGGTCTACGTATTGGCGTTTCTGTGTGTGTGCATATGTAATAATAAATTATGTGTTATCGAAGATTAAACAAATGTAAAGATTTGAAACAGGAACATTTTTATTGTGTTGATTGTTGAGCGTATCCGATATCTTTTTATTATTTCCGTTCATCTTTATTCTTCAATCAAAATCATTCTGAGATATCTGATATTCTTTTTTCGATTCTCTAAATGTCCCTTTTTAACGTCTAATTTTTGTTATAGTATTGTTGCTAAATAAATTGAAATGTTGTTTGCATTTGTCACAGAGTAATCTCAGTTGTGTACCATTTGGAATATTAGACAGACGTTTTGTCCTAGTATTGGACTCCTCTACAGTGCCCATTCAGGATCTCACTGGATATTGAACCCAAAACCTTTGGATCTCGAGACAGGTACCAATCTCTCATCACTGCCGCGCTGTCATCCAGTAGTAGGATTTTCACTTCAGCCAATTTGTGACATAACACAATGATTATCTAGTTTCATTTGTGATAACTGTTTGACTTTCAACTTGTCTAAACGCAAGTTACGATTTCTCACTGGGACTTCTAGAGAGTTATGAAGTAGATCATTAAGGAGTTGGTTGTTATAGTTGAAATAAGGTGGTTTTGTGAAGATTGGTTTTAATTTATCATTTATATTCCTTACAGTTTGATCTTGGTAGAGTACCACTAAAATTATGGAATACTGAACAACAGAGATCAATCTGTAATGAATGTAAATGACAAAGTAAAACTAGTCTCTGGAAAACCACCTCAACCTAAATGCATGCATATGCTTTTTATTAAATGGATAAGAAAATTCTTAGTAATTATAAAATTATTGTTAAGTAAATGCATGAACAACACTTATTGTGATGGTTTGATTTTACAGATTAAGATTTGACTGTTTATTCATTTGCTCGATTATCTTATATACTATTAATCTTGTTATCTAGATTGCAGTGCTTAGTAACTCATATACTAGCTGTTACTTTTTTTATTTATAGTGTAACAACAGTCTATTCAGAAAATAACATCATCTGATAAACTCTTAAGCCTTTAGGAAAGTATATTTATTCTGGCTTGTTATTATGTAGCATTGCTATTTAGTCTTCTATTCAAGTTCATTTTATGATTTGTACTTCATCTGTTTATGTTTTTCTTCCCTGTCTATTTAAATATATCTCCTTCCTCATTAATTTTTCCTTTTCATGCTTCCTCCAGAGTTTATCTATGCCAGCTTGATAATTTTTTTTCATAATGTCTTATAATGATGCCGTTGTTGAGTGTTTTACTTCGTGGAGATAAGCTATTCATGGTCGATAGTCACGAGTTATAATTTGTGACTAAATGATTAAATTTCTAGCAAGAAAACGGTTATCTTATTGTTTTATGTGATTGTCCTTTTTATAAGCATGTAAATAGTTCTGCAATATGTACATCGAAAACTCACTAACTTTACAGACTATAATTATAGTTTCTCTTTTTTCTAAACACTTAACGTAGTAAAGTATTCCTTAGTATTAATTATCATGAGATCCAACTCTTCTGTATACAATATAAGTGGTTTATAACCACGCAATCCGAATAGCTTCATTTATAAATATTCAGTGATGTATATCTTCAGAATGGCTACTAAATAGTGCTTAAGGCGTTAGTTATTTTGACTATTGGTTTAAGTCTATGATCTATCTTGGAAGTCTAGAAGTATCCTTTATTGTAACACAAAAAATTTTCAGCAGCATAAATAGTCGTAACGATATGTAATTATTTTCATTCAATAATCAAATTGAGAATCTCCACTTCATACGACTGAGCCATGAAGACAACGTCTAGTGATCTGAACTTTTTACTTCAATCAATATCTCTTCATCCATATTGCCTCAGTCCTAACTTAGTTGACTACGTAATTCCTTGACTCTCAGTAAGTCTAAGTAAATTCATCTTGCTACAGCAGTTCATTTGCAAAATACTGACACTTCAGGTTCCATCTTCTCTACGTTTTCAGGAACATATTGCTAGTCTTCAGACTAGGGCGTTACAGATATCTGAAACTCCTTGATTTTTAATGGATCGACTATGATTATTGTCAAATGCCACCAGTAGTAGCACTTGATGAGTAATCCAAATTACTTGTTTCTGAGAAATCAGATCGACTAGTTTAATTTACATCGAGTGCTAACTAAATAATATTGTATATGCCTACTAGTTAGAGATGTATTCTGTCACTGAAGCATTCTACTAAAATTAATTTTATTTACACTTATTGAACGTCATTAAAAGACGACAGGTTTGGAGATTAGAGAAAATTGCTTTATATCATTATGTAATAATACTCTACATTTCATTACTGTTGATCTTTCTTTACAAGTTGGTTTATGTTTCTATCTGTTTCATTGAAATCGACTATTTGACAACAATTTCAACTAACTAAATCCCTCTAAACCACATCCAATTGTATTCTCTCCATACAATGTATCATTCATTATGAATTTCAATTAAAAGTGATATTTTACAGATGCGACATTTTCTTTAAAAATATCAACTCACTGCAGTGATTTTCTCTATTATATATTTCTTAGAATGAAGCGTTTAAAGAAGTGAAATTGTTGTTTATATCTATGCATTGCGTATAGGACAGAGTTAAAAGTAACTATATATTTTAATTGATTGAATTCGTTACAGATTGGTGTTGATAGGGCACCAATCAAGACCAGGGAGCTATGGACAGCTGTTTCGTCATAGTATGGGTCTCCTCAGAAGCCTGCACCCTGGTGCTAAGTTGTGACTTGCGGTGTTCAGACTTTTCGGGAGTGAGACAGTTATTACCGATGAGCCAATCTATGTCACAAATTGACGAAAATAAGAATTCTACCATTGGATACCGGCTTAGTGGTATAGTGCGTTAGGCATTCGTTATCCTTAAAGCCTCTGAGAAGGACTCTAGAATGATCACTACTGAGAAGTCCCACACCAGGACAAAATATCTGTCCTGTTCTACTTGGTTTTCAATAGTACCTTACCAACATCAATCTACGATAAATTCAATCAACTAAAGTTTAATACTGATCTCTACAAACCACCTCAATCCAACCATATGTTTGTTAATTATACATTTTAAAAGACCGTAATATGTTATTTCTTTCAGATTTTATTATATTTAGTACATTTTGCAATTTTTTTCCAGAATTCTGTTTCATTAACAACACCTGTAAAATGTGCAATAGCCTCTTTAATTGTGTGTATTACATATATTTGGGCTAAAACATTATTAAGTAAATAAATTGTCAAATAAAAAAATATTAATTTTGTATTTTTTTTAAGGTATAAGACATACATAAATCACATGTTCAACAAAGCATGCAATTCAGCATTTTAGTTGATTGTATTAGTCACAAATTGGTGTCATTTGGATGCCATTGAAAATTGGAGAGCACTGAACAGCTATTTCGTTCTAGTATGGCACTCTTTTCAACAATATGTACCCTCTAATTCCCTCCAAGGTATCGAACCCAGGGACTTCAACATAATTCTTTGTCTTTTTTACAAGAAATATAGATTAAATAAATTATTTTTACAGGCGTATTGTTGTTTATTAGTTATATTTACAATTTTAAAATTATGAAGTTGATAGTTAGTTCGAAAACAATTGTTCATTACATATTCAATGTTCACTATGGTATTTCTAGTGTTGATATGACTTATATCATGAAAATAAGTGAAGTTACAATTGATTTCATTAGATAATAAGACAAGATATTATTTATGCTAATCAAATAATTTTAATAAAGATCCTTACGAATAATTGTTTTTAATAATTTATATTTAAGCTCTTATAGTTATAAATCTATGAAAATTGTATTACATTGACCATAAGTAGGTATGTTTACATATACTGAGTAAATTACATAATACGAAGCATAGTAATAGACAGTGTTATGATTAGGGGATCAAATTGTAATTCTACAAATCTACAAGATTAAAGAAGATGAATTACTTGCACAAAAGAAACAGGTAGGTTTCAAATACACCAAAATATTTAAGAATTGTTAGTAGAGGGGTGGGAGTTTTTAATGATTGATATGTAAACTGATAATGAAGTTAGTAAACTATTTTAATAAAAGTTACTTTGTTTATTCTCTTGCTTCATATTATATAATCAGTCAGTTTAATATCGACATATCTTTATCGATTCATCCATGATTTATAACTTTTGATTAGCAGTCACCTTTTCCACCTCACATTTTGTTAATCTCATTTTCAGTTATCTTCATGTACACTGCTGTATTTATTATATTGTAATCTCATACATCACCACCAATTTAATTGTATGTATACATAAGTGCAAAGCCTTTGTGAAAAGTTAATTGAAAGGAAATTTATTCGCTCAATTATTGTTATCATTGAATGTTTTAGTGGGATTTTCTACAATAATCCAATCGTGTGTATGCAATCCGTAATGTTGTACAAAATGGTATATTAGGTTAGTTCAGAGAATAGGAATAACGAAATAATGGAGATGTATTAGTGTATTATGCAGTATGTTGTAAATATATTACTTATTTCTTTAAACGGCAAGAAATGCATGTGAATTGAGAAAGATGAATTTAGAATTACTAAAGAGTCAGGGTAAGGAAAATTACATGAGCGGTGTCTGTAGGATAGAAGTTTACAACCTGCTTATGTATGGGGTTACCGAATCATGGCAAACAAAGAGCCAGAACATACCGCTTTTGTGTGTGTATATTCTGTCTTCCGAATATTATCTCAATGGCTCTAGCTGTGTATAGGAGCCGTAGCCTTGATTCTTTAGATAAGTTAATTAGTTGATATAAAAGCGTAAATGTGTACTCTATTTTTGATTCGCTATTCATTGTCTGTTATATAAGACGCGATAGCTCTACTAATAGACGTTATTATTCCTTTTCTCAACCACGCTGGTACATACGTGTGCACAAGGTCGAAGACCTCTAAGCATTTAAGCAGTAACGTATATAAACCTTCATTATTTAAACACGTTTATGTTTTACCTTGGCCATATATATATACTATTGTTTGGTTATGTCAGTTGTTATCAAAGTGTACTCAAAGTAGCGTTTGCATAAAACAAGACTTTTCTATCTCATTTTATCTTACATATAATGATATTTAGTAATTTATACATACTTTCATGAATACAAATGAATTAAGGTACAATCAGTTTGTTCATATCAGTTTTATTGAATTGGTATGTAGATTGCTAGGTTGGCAGGTAGGTAACTTAAGGTTTCAATCCCACTCAAGGTTAGATGTAATTTCAGTTGATGAATATTGTATGTGCGAATGTAATTTTCCTTTAAGATTTTATGTCAAAGTCTGTAGTTATCCATAACTGTCTCTAATGAACATATTAATGAAAGACAACATGGCATCACCCATGGAAGCATAGTTATATAAAAGGGTAAAAGCTTCAAATGTAATATTTGGTAAAGATTACATTAATATGTAGCAGCAACTTACTGGATAAGTTGAGAAATGAAGTGCCAGGTTCTTCATATTTAGAGAGCGTTAGAAACGTTACAGAAAACCTCACTTCTATCTAAGTTTTTTTATCGTCATTTTTAGTTAGTTTATATTATGAAATGTAGTCAACTAAGGCATTATTTATAACTATAGAATGTTCCAATCTCTTTTCACCTTATTTTTCAACACCCATAAGCGGTGCACCTTCAATTTCATACTTTATTGAACTGAAGATTTTAAAATCCCTCTACATTCACTTTATCATTCAACCAATCCAACATTCCTCATTAATTAATGTTACTAATGAACATCTGTTTAAAATCATAGGTGATTTAAATCCATGGTAAAAGAGTTACCTTCGAACTAACCATTTATGTTTATGCTAATTAGTTGGATAAACGATCATGATTAGATGTTAATTGACTTGCTTATTGCTTATACTGTTTCTTGCTTTTCAAATAACAGCTGTATTCAACTAAGCATAGTTTCCGCAGATTATTTTCTAGTGGTGTTGAATTCTGTATACTAGATAATTTAATTGTGAAACTTTTCTTGTCATTTTCGATCAATTCATCAACATTTTTCAAGTCCATTTCTGTTTAAATTAGATACTGATCACTCTGTCCAGAAAAATGGAGATCCTATTTCTAACTCAGCAACAAGAAAATCATCTGCTGGAAGTTTGCGTCTTCTTCATCATATCGAAATACCTGATTTCTTTTTCAAATTTTCAGGAAAACGAATTTATAGATAGAAAATGAAAGGATTTTGCTTGTATCTGTATAAAGTTGACATTAGAACAATCCAATTGTATTCATTTTTATCTTTATAAATTGAAAGTTGATCCTGGTAGACATCCATAGAGAGTCTGGTGAGACTCTGAATCAATTCTGTATTTCTTTTTCATCTAAATTATGGATATCGTTCTCCATTTATATGAAAATAGAAATTAATTAATGGGAAATTTTTTCTCTAAGAACCGATTTCCTCTCTAATTTTTCTTTTATTTTTAAAGGTATTGTTTACATTTGACTTTAATTAGTTCTTTGTACTAGCTAGTATGAACAATTACTTACTTCATTTCCTGTTACATATTCAGCATTGTATGAATATTGATCTTTTATTATGTTTTGTTTTAAAGAATCGCTTTGCTTATCGTCGTCTTTTTCTCGTAACCATTTATTAATTTGTTTCTGAAACGAGATTTTCACAGTGTTTCTATTAAGTTCTTCAAGCGTTAACTACTTCAATAATGAATTGTTTTATTTCGTCATTATTCACAACACTTACATTTCATTATTTAGGGTAGCCTCATAGTAAATGATATACATCCTGAGTTCCGTTGCTAATATCAACCTGAATACAATAACTGTATTTTGTTTTTTTCCATATACACTAAGGACTACTTACATATCTATATTCCTTTCTTATTGGGAAGAGATCTAACGAAATCATTTCACTACATTGTTTTCTCCTATAATTTTTTTTCACTTTTATGTACATCAAATGACAGCCTACCATTCTGTATTCGAGTGTTTTGTTTATGTTAAACTGTCTAGTGTAGGTATACATAACCTTCACAATTTAAAATCTCTACTACTACACATGTTCATTAACATTACTACTCTCTATAGCTATAGCTTTTTTTATTACCGAGATGTAGATTCTACTAACAAGTAGTATAAACTAGTAAACAAAATTATTTCACATAGATCATACACAGCCGACACAATAACAGAACATTACAAATGATTCCCGTTAAGCTTAATGAAACGAGGGTATTGAAGAGGCTTTTCATGTGAATGCTTATTTATTTCTAATAATAGCTTCTAGAAGCCCTACTTGTCTCTTTTTTTTGGAAATCAATATAAATTAGTTTAAACCGTTATCCTTATCTACATCAATTGTTTTTATTTATAACGTAATATTCTTTAAGTCATTAGCATTGAACACTTGCTTGCAAAGCTCTTGTTACAAAATAGATAGTCAAGTATACACTGCCATAACCGTCTTCACATAATATTGAAATTTATGTTTCCAGCATATTTTTGTATGCGCAAAGTAATTATAATTACATTCGCTAAAACCATTAGCCTCAAAATATGTACCGCGTGTTTATATGAAGGCCAAAATATTTTCTATATTCAATATAACTAGATGATGCCAAGGTTCACAGACATTAACCTCATATATCGTAAAACATTCTTATCCTCTGATACTATCATTTTTATGCAGATTTTATTATATGACACTACTACTTGGTGACTGAAAAATCTTTTATTTTCACATTTTTGTCATTATTATTGCTACTTTATAATTTTATAAGTTCCAACCAAGATGAAACACCTGCCCTTGGCTACACTGCTACTCACAACTCAACTTTTATAAAATCTCGTGATCAAATCGAATTATTCAGGTAATCTATTTAGCATCCACTTATACCGTTGGAGACCGATCATTTACAGCCCTCACACAGTTACATTAAGAAAATGTAAACCCTTATAAATAAATGATTTAAGGATGAACTTTTTATGAAAATTACAGACTTCGAAAAATGTTGTTCAATGGCTATCCATAAATTATTTTTGGGCCTGAATCTCAGTGACTTTATGACACCATTTCTGACCATTCGACACACTGTAATGCTGTTTCCATTCACCAGTATTTGGTAATTACCTTAGATACAGCAAGTACCATCTAGTTTTGCAACTTGTGTCGAATTATTCCTTCCGTTTCTTTCCAATCGAACATAATACACTTTGTGGTTGATTTACACTAATAAATGGTTGTATTTTAAACTGACTGACTGAATTTGATGAAAGCATTGAAACCTTGACATGGAAGTATGTGCTTGTAATGGTGTCTAGTACGATAATGATCCCTTTGCCGTCAGAATATGTAGCTCAATGAACACACCACCAAAATCACAGTAATATGTTAAGGTTAATTAATTTATCTTTCAATGAATTCTTTGACATTAATAAGTATATTCATTAAAAGTAATTACGTTTTATTAGTTAATCGAATTGCTAAACATGAAGAAATAAAGTAAAATATTACTAAATATTAATTTCAAATGCTTCCTCTTTTTTCTTATAATTATATCACTATTTTCCCTGTTCTTTTTACTTGATATCTCAATCAATCATTATTAGATAGGTAAACAGCTTTCAGATGAGTGGAGCCAGTAAACAATGATGTCAGCCATCGGCTGGAAAGAAGGAAGAGAGATAATATGGATGCAAAAACTATATTTCTGTGTTAAACGTCCAAAAATCATCTGTTGTAATCACTTACACTTGCATAAAAGCTTCTTTTGCCATTCACATAATTCTTCTTATTATTATATATTCATATTTCCATAATATGTTCAAGTTGTAAGTAGTTAAAGTGCAAAGATGTCAAGAATCGTTTGATTATATGATTCTTTAGATGGAGATAGGTCATGTCAAAAAATTAAATTATGTAGACAAATATGATGAAAGGAGGGTTACTATTGTTTTAAACTTGTTTGATATGGTTATGTTATCAGAGATTAAATTAAAAAAGCAACCAAATGTATTGGCGGATCACAAATTTTTCTAAGGAAAGCACTCATAAGCAAGGTTATTTAAATAGGCTAATATACGATACATTTTGAAGATTTGTGAGAGACCTTACTTCAGTTTAGACTCGATGTTAATCATGTATAAGTAAATGAAGTTACTTAGTAAGTGGACGAAGTTTTTACCGCCAATTCTATACGACTGGATGGATCTGAATTGTTGTTATATTCATTGTTATATCACAAAATTTGTCTGAACTAAAACCGGTATCAGAGAATAAGGAGGGTTGTTTTCATTTTGTAAATTGTAAATATACGACACGTAGCAATCTGCAGAGGATATTTGTAAGTTACTAGGTGTCTTCGAAGTATTGATTTGTGTCTATAGAGTAGAAGTGCTGGAGTTAGACACAGGGTACTAGGGAAAGGTGGTACATGAATTTATAACATTTTGAATTTTTTTCTATTGAAATAATGGGGACATTTATTACACATGCCAGGTTGCTATCTACGTCGACGCAAAATGTTGACCTTTGTAGGGGTAAATTAGAAAAAGCTAGAGGCAGCGAAGCCAAAATGTTTTGTCATTCCATGAAGTCGTTAAATGTTGTTCTGTCCTTATTTGGTAAGTATGGACTCCATAGTTTGGGTCCGAGCGATAACGCAATCGGTCACAGTTATGTAAGTACATTCAGTCTGACTTTGATACTGAACTTTTAAGTTACTTTACATCTTTTCTTTAATGAACTAATTATTTGCCATCGAATCACATTCTTCATTTGTAATCTTTTCTGCAACCACTGATATTATTGTTACTTTAATAATGATCATTCTGTACTGATTTGGTAGTGTAGTTCTACGTTCTATTTTACTGACTGATATAGCAAACTTAGAATATATCAAATCAAATTTTCAGTCTAATTAAAAAGTACCTTATGAAACTTCATTCTGTCATACTATTCACACATTTCATTCTGCAAGTTGTTTACTTCATTCCAAGTAATAATTTGATAGGAGAATGATAAGTTTTTACTTCTTATAAGTGCAACAACAATTTACCTCTTTAATTCAAAACTGCGTTCTGTTGATATTCCATCGTGATTATTTGGTGTTATGTAAACTGTTGAATTTGATGTTTCACACTGTGGATTGACCGTATTTAAGCAACCATTGTGAAATGGAAAACATAGTATGGCAGTGTCGTCCCAGTATGCGACTCCTTAACAGTTCACTCTTATGTCCCAGGATCTCCAGGCTTTTCGGTGAATTATATAAGTTGGATTGTGACTGGCAAGTGGAATCCAGGACGCGCGTTTCGTCCTATTTGGGACTCATCGGCTGGATGTACCTGTATCCCAATGTCGATGTTCCCACTGGGATTCGAACTCAGTCCGTTTCGTGTCGATCGCCACCGCGTTCACCACTAGACTACTGAGTCCAAACAGTCACACTTGTGCAACGGGCACATTGGTATTAGGAAGAACTTGTATATTCCCGTTGATTTGTTATAGACTGAAGCTGGTCAGTCATTGTTGCTATACGTGCATCCTGAGCGGATTGCCTCGATATTGCGAAATTTTCACAAGTATTATATAATTTGGATTGTGTTATGGCGCGATGAAAAGAAGGAGGTGTAGATGATTTGATTGGTTGGTGCGATCACCAATACGATGCGTGCCTAGTTAAGAATATGCGATTGACCTAAGCCCATTCACCCCCCTAGGCCGACAATAGGACAACCAGAATTGAGAACAGGAAGACTGAGAGAGCGAGAACCAAGAACCGGAGAACCAGACCAAGGTCCAAGGTCCGTATTATATTTTAATCATGCATTTATATATACATAAAATCAGACCACACTGTGAACCAATCAAGAATTTAACATTTGTACAGAACAAAAGAAATAGTGGTAGTGAATGGGGAGAACTTGTACACAAATAAGTAGACGTAGTCCGTAATAATCAATACACTAAATGAGAGAACCGGGCAAGGGGGACGTAACAGTCATAGAAATAAAATGTTAACACTGTCCACAGTTATAATAAATGAAATAATGTTCTAAATCACAGTTCCCGAAGATAGCCAATCTTCATTAGGTGCCCGGCATATCAGATTGTGACACGAAACATCCAGACGATGAGTCCCAAATAGGACGAAACGCGCGCCCTGGATTCCACTTGTCAGTCACAACCCAACTTATATAATACTTGTGAAAAATTCGCTATATCGAGGCAATCCGCTCAGGATGCACGTATAACAACAATGACTGACCAGCTTCAGTCTATAACAAATCAACGGGAATATACAAGTTTATCCTAATACTTTTCGGTGAATGCTTAAACTTTAGACCACCAGTGGTTTATATTTCTAGCTTTAGTTAATTCTAAATATAACGCGATATCATCGATGCCAGTTGGTGTGTAACTGTCATACCCTATAGTTGAACTCGATTGGTCGCGTCTTTTCGCGAGAACGTGTGTATATATTGATAGTTATTATTAGGTATTATAGAGCTCGTTGAATTTGAAATTTCGTAACTATTATGAAATACTAAGTTAAATTGTAAAGCATTTGTACGTATTCTTATAATGCTATAAATTTACAGGTAACTCTAAGCAGTACACAACGAGGTGAAATTGAATTGTGGTTAACATCTCCAGCTGGAACTGTTTCTCAACTTTTAAGTAAACGACCAAAAGATATTGATGTTGCCGGATTTCATGCGTGGCCATTTATGTCTGTACACTATTGGGGTGAATTGGCTAACGGTACGTGGAAATTGACAGTTAAATCGGGAAATGCTGTTGGTAAGTTTTTATTTTAAGGGTGATTTCGAGCATTTTAGAATGTATTATACTGTATCATACTTGTTAACCAGTTTGGTAAAAGCTTATGAATATTTATTAACATGATGCAGAGTTTGAACTTCAGAATAATTCGCTAACTCAGTTGGTGGCATTACTTTTGAATTATGTAAGCAGAAACTGACCTGATTTTATATCGTGTATATAATTTAGATTTAAATCAATCGGTCGACTGTTATCTGTTGTCTAATTCTATTAGAAAATTGTATTTTTATGGACTTATTTTAATCATGTTTCCACATGTGTAACATATCACGAAGTAGAAATGAGTAGTATGTGTTTGGAACCATGGTTTTCGATTTTAGAATAAACGTCAAAAGTATGAAGCCCGCTAGGTGGTTTCAGGCAGTCAGCAGGATATCTTGGACCTAGGTTAGGTATCATTCGTAAGCATTCAATTAGCGCTAATGACTAAATAAACATAACATTAGTAACTACTCTGTGATCAGCTAATTTAAGTGCGAAGGCTAAATACATAGAGTTCCTTATTAATTATTTTGGAAAATGTACATATACATGGATATATACAGTAAACCATTGTATTATATGACCGTTATGAGCTATCCCATCACATTTCGTAATTTAAAGATTTCTATCGTAACTAGAGGCAACAGCACTACATCATCGTCATCTGAAAACATACTTTCATATTTCCTGTAAAACTATTTGCATATATTTTTGTCATAATTTAAAGTACTTGATTTATGTAAGTAACGTGGATCTTACGTAGATACATAATTAGTTAATCAGAATATAATCAACACTTAGTAATGTTTCTTCATGGTTCAGTCGGGAGATAACATTTTGCCAGTTGGCCGAATATCATTGTTTCCAATCTGACTGCTATCGAGATTTTTCTTTAAAAATCAGTCATCATCATTGTAGATTTATAAAAGTGCTCCACCTAGTGCTATTTCACGTAATTTAAGTATCAGTCAAGTATTTGAAATTCGTATTTCGCATTTTTAATCTTTTTTCAGTATCAATTCATGATTGGAGCCTCATTTTATATGGAACAAATATTCCACCCCCATCAATGCCAAGTTCGTCTCATAGACGAGGTGTTAGACAACTTCCTAGGAATCAAGAGTCTAACCCTTCTGGAAGAGCACAAAAATCATGGGTTAATCCACTGAAAGATAAACATCTATCTGAAACTTCACAACAACCCCAACAAAAATCTATTCAAACATCAAAGCATTATTCCTTAGATTCTTCCATCTTAAATCCTAATGAACAAAATGGTGATCACTATGTTCCACCTGGAACTCAGAATTCATATCCTTACCCACCACTTTATTATTTAAACAATCAAAATTCTTATAGATATTGGCCTACTTGGAATAGTGAATACCATGGTTTGTCATCAATTCAAGTTCCACCTCCACATCCCCTCCCTCCACCCCCACCACCTATACAAACAATTTCTGTTCTTTCATTCCCATCATCGTCAGCATCATCATCGCCGTCTGCCTCATCATCTATTGCTTCTCATTCGTTATCCTCTTCGTCGCCTCATGATTCCTATTCGCCTTATTTCGCACAATCTTCCATTCCATTTTCTTCTACCGGTCATTCTTCAACAAATCATGTACTAGACGAATCGAATCCGTCAATTGACTTTGATCTGCCACCGTTAGTTGTACAGTCAAATGATTTTACGCATATTGAAGCACCTAATACAATTGATCGTAATGGTTATTCAGAAAAAGAACTTATATTATCTCAAAACCATGGTCAGTATTCAGTTAGTCAAGAAGATTTACTTCAACGTAGTAATCATAAAATTCTGAATGATAATATTAACAACATTGATATTAACAGTAAAAAGGTGTTGTTTAATGCTGTTTATTCTATCATTGTAAATCCATTCTTTTTATTTTTCTCTATAATTTTATCTACTTTACTTGCATACTAAATACTTGGTATTATTTTACTATTATTATTACACTGTTTTGATATGCAATATTTCTTTATCCTAGCAAATCATTTGATTGTCTTTTTTCCCTTTTCTCATTCGGATGTCTTCAGTTGCATAGAGTGTTCAGCGTAAAGTTTCAGTTAAACATTGAATTATGTACTATTAATATCGATAATCGCTTTTATTTTTGAGTTGAGAAAAAAGTTAATATTGAATTGTATCTGTTGTGGCTCCTTTTACGGATTGTTTTATTAGGAATTGTTTTTATGTTGTAGATAAAAGGTATCGATTTTGTTCCCTGTTTGTTTGATTAAAATGGGAAACATACTACTCAGAATTTACTTCAAACTGATAATGATGATGATGTATTCTCATCTGTTTCAGCATTAAATGAACTTTTCACTATCAAATTAGTGTTGACTATTCTGTCTGTTTGTTTGCATTCCTGATTATGTAATATACGTATGTATGTAAGTTTGTCTACTTACAGTCATTTGTTTCAATGTATGTATCTGTCAAAGTAAAACAGAGCATTGAAAAGATAATACTTTGACACAACATGAAGTTTTCTCTGTATCTTTAATTTTTTACACCTATACGCACATTACTTTTAAATGATCTCATCAACTATGATCAATTATACCAAAGGGATAGAATTCATTCATTAAGCTAAATGTGTTTCTCTTCTCTTCAGTCGCACAACTGACAATTATCTTTGATTATATTTTAGCAATCTTTTAAATTATTGTATTGTTGTTTATCTGTTTTGTATGTATGTATGTTTCTATACGTGTTGAATATTTTTGTGTGATAAGCTTCACAAGTTCTCATACATTTTTTAATCCACTACATAAAGCATATCTTTCTTTTGTATTTTCTTGAACCTTTAGTCTACCGCATTGTCTATCTTTAATTATTTCATTTCAACTGTTTATTCATGATAGCTTAATTACATTTTGTAACTATGTATATACACCGAAAGGATATACTTTTTCATTAGTTGATCTTTTATTCGCTACATTACCTCTTTCTTATCTACTCTTCACTACTAGTTGTTACTGAATTATCTCTGACTCTTTCTCTCTGTGTGTTTGTCTTAACATACGTTTCATTCTTTTGATTGCATTTCTTACAAAAAGGCTATGCAGTTATGTGCAATGTCTACAGTTAAATTATTATTTATTTCTATTTTCAAAATTAAATATCTAAGCTAAAATTGACTAAAAATAATCTTATTATTATGCCTTTATTGTTTCTCTAGATCAGCTTATCTCTCTGTTCATAGATATATTTATGTTTATCAGACTTGTATTTATTGTAATGTAATGTGATAAACTGATAGATGCAGAGAGAGAAGTGTTAGAGAGTGAAACGAAAATCTGAACATGTGTATACAAGGCTTGTGTGTGTCGTATTTTTTTCTAAAATTGTCTTATGCTAACATTGAAACTAATGCTTTGTTTCATTTGGTTCAACAATTTGTGTGTATCTAATCACTTTTTTTTATTCTACATTCGTCTATTTACGTATTTCTTATTTTACACAAACTCAGAATTCTACCTCACCTTGTTCGAGTCTTGGTTATGTTTATTTGTTGTTGTTATTTGTTATTATTATTATTATTAGTTTTTTTGTCTTCTGTTATGTTTTGAGAATTCTGCACTACAGAGTTTATTGAATTATTGTTATTATTACTTATCCTTAATAAATTATAATAAATATCCAATTTAGTCAAATTTTTAACATTTTTTTGACATTAATTACTATTCTTCCCAGTATTCTACAGAAGATTGTGTTGTATCTGCATAATTAGTGTAGTGGTTAATAAACGGTGCGATATATTACATTACTCACCTTCAATACACATGGTTGTCTATTTATAAATATACAACCTGATGAGAATTGTACAATCCTGTGAAGTGATAGCTTAGTAGTTAAGGCGTTAGATTTTAAACCACTAAGCTGAAAGTTCAAGCCTCACCTACTTTTGTCGGCTATTATAGGGATTATCAATAGTCCTAACACGTACAGAGTATCTTGAAGAAAAGTACATGAATCTGTACTCAATAAGTGATTTTTCTGTAATTTTTTTCATTCGCTGTATTATATCGTCAAGTTCATGGTGAGGTGATAGGTCGTTTCATATAATTGATAACACTTGAATAATTCATTTTAGCTAATTATCACTTTTCGTTAGTTATGATGCACAGACTACTATTTTTTGTAGACAAAGTAGTAGTTTATCAGTTTCCCCTTTACATATATGTATGTCGAATCGCACCGTTATATATATTGTTATATATATATTGTTATCTACAGTATACTTCCTTGGTAGTCAACTATACAAAAGTTTTATCATTCAATTATTTTATCATACTTTACCAATAAATTATAACCATCATCAGTTTTATTTTTTCATTATTATAAAATAAAATTGTTTGTCAATTAATTTATGTTTCAATTTTTCTTCTTCATGTGTTTCATTATTCATAAATAATTAACTAACTGTTTGCTAATTCTTATGCGTATTCTTTTCAATGTCACTGTTTACTGTATATATCATTTAGTAATTAAGCTATACCACGCATAATTATCTAATTTTAAAAATTAAAAAGGTCAAATTGGTAAATAGTTTATAGGCAACTTAACAGGGATAACTTATTAGATTTGTTGTATAGAAATAATTTCCTTAAAAAGTCATACATGAAAAATGTCTTTGTGTATGGATATTTACGAAGGTTGCATTTGATGATTTAAAATAAAATGTGCATTACACAGGTTGTCTACAAAAAAATAAGTGGCATATATATATATATATATATATATATATATATATAAAGTTATTGATTCGGACACTTGTCTACGCTATTAAGAAGCTGCTTACACTAAATTGCAAACAGGAATAAATTTGGACTTTTACGAATTCGAACTTGACGAATAAGTGCAGATAAAAAAATGTATGCAAAATAAAAACAGAAAAAACAGAAGGTAATCAATAAATAATACACGAAAATAATAAGAATATTAAAAAGGAAATTCACAAACATAGATAGGTAAAGCGATATTGAAATAAACCAAAAGGAAACCAGAAAAAAAGTATCGCCAAGAAAACACTAAGAAACAACAAGAGAAAAACAAAAATTAAAAATAACAAAACATAAATTATAAAAAGTAACGCATAAAAAATGAACATCACAATGAAATAAACATTCTCACAACCATCTATTCCATTCTCATTCATCTCTGTCTCCTCATTCCTATTCAACAACTCATGCATCTAGGTTGAAATACTCAATCTCTTCGAATCACACTTTGATTCATCTAGCACAGGTGATCGCTTCCCGTCATCAATTAGTACCATTAAGAAAGTCGACACCGCACACATCACCATATATCACTAGTCACAGCACCAACACACTCCTCAACGGATTCACTCGACCAGTCCAAATGAACCGAATTGACACACTAACACTAGCAACACTCAAAACATATGACAATCGTCAACATCACCTTCTTCCTCTTCTTCTTCTTCTTCTTCTTCTTCTTCCTCCTCCTCCTATTCTTCATCATCATCATCATCATCACCAACACACACAACTACTGAGATGTTGTCTATTGCAATCGATTGGATAGACCGACAGTATTTTGTCGTGAAGTGGCCACTCACGATCGCGCATGCCACACACATAACCCATATATATATATATATATATATATATATATATATATATATATATATATATATATATATATATATATATATATATATATATATATATATATATATATATATATATATATATATATATATATATATATATATATATATATATATATATATATATATATATATATATATATATATATATATATATATATATATATATATATATATATATATATATATATATATATATATATATATATATATATATATATATATATATATATATATATATATATATATATATATATATATATATATATATATATATATATATATATATATATATATATATATATATATATATATATATATATATATATATATATATATATATATATATATATATATATATATATATATATATATATATATATATATATATATATATATATATATATATATATATATATATATATATATATATATATATATATATATATATATATATATATATATATATATATATATATATATATATATATATATATATATATATATATATATATATATATATATATATATATATATATATATATATATATATATATATATATATATATATATATATATATATATATATATATATATATATATATATATATATATATATATATATATATATATATATATATATATATATATATATATATATATATATATATATATATATATATATATATATATATATATATATATATATATATATATATATATATATATATATATATATATATATATATATATATATATATATATATATATATATATATATATATATATATATATATATATATATATATATATATATATATATATATATATATATATATATATATATATATATATATATATATATATATATATATATATATATATATATATATATATATATATATATATATATATATATATATATATATATATATATATATATATATATATATATATATATATATATATATATATATATATATATATATATATATATATATATATATATATATATATATATATATATATATATATATATATATATATATATATATATATATATATATATATATATATATATATATATATATATATATATATATATATATATATATATATATATATATATATATATATATATATATATATATATATATATATATATATATATATATATATATATATATATATATATATATATATATATATATATATATATATATATATATATATATATATATATATATATATATATATATATATATATATATATATATATATATATATATATATATATATATATATATATATATATATATATATATATATATATATATATATATATATATATATATATATATATATATATATATATATATATATATATATATATATATATATATATATATATATATATATATATATATATATATATATATATATATATATATATATATATATATATATATATATATATATATATATATATATATATATATATATATATATATATATATATATATATATATATATATATATATATATATATATATATATATATATATATATATATATATATATATATATATATATATATATATATATATATATATATATATATATATATATATATATATATATATATATATATATATATATATATATATATATATATATATATATATATATATATATATATATATATATATATATATATATATATATATATATATATATATATATATATATATATATATATATATATATATATATATATATATATATATATATATATATATATATATATATATATATATATATATATATATATATATATATATATATATATATATATATATATATATATATATATATATATATATATATATATATATATATATATATATATATATATATATATATATATATATATATATATATATATATATATATATATATATATATATATATATATACATCGATCACGAATCCCATGCGATAGATGTCATATCTCATGTAATCTCATGCAACATCGGAGAATTGGTGCTATCCACTGGTCGTATACATGTCGACTCGTTGGCGTTGGCTGTAAAAGCAGTTGGCTGTGTCCTCCACATCTTCGTAGCACGTGGAGTAGCCTATCGATCAGCTTGTCAATGCATCAACCCAGTGTTGTAGTAAGTTTGACAACTTGAATAATTGCCTCTTCAACTCTCTGTTGCACCCGACATTGTTATTTATGATGCAGTCGATGCTAATACTGTTGATCCCACTGATATTAGCATTTCTCATATTGATCTGGTTGCACAACGATGTGATCGACAGACTGACTGGTGGACGACCAGTGCATCGATTCACGTGACATCCTGCTTAATAATCGACAAGTGAATTGTACTTTGTTAGATATTTGAGAGTGTGCCTCGACCAATCACATTGTGCTTCACTACTCTTCTCGTACGCAAACTTCGGAGATGCCACATTGATTGATTCCACCAGTAATATGGTCATCGTCATCGTCATCGCCATCGACACCACCACCACCGCCACTGCCACCTCCACGGTATCTCCTCAAAACAGATAAGGTGGAGGGAAGCATGATTGTCTTGTTCGAGCGTTGACGTAGCACACAGATGATCGAACACCGGTTGGAAGTGGGATGTTGACAGAAGAAGTGAAAGGTCAAAATAGACTGTGGATCTCGTACTCATGGATTTCACATGTGTATGTACACATTGAGAATGCGTACATTCCGCCAACTTGTCGAAGTCCACCGACGACGACAAGGACGAGGACGAGGATGAGGACGAGGACTAGTGTGTTGTTGAGATGATGACGATAGGGAATATGGGCTTACACGAAAGTTGGTTGAGAAGATTGTATGCATTGTGAACAGATGTGAATAGATACAACACTCAGTCAGGATGGTTGGTCGTGTTTATCATCGGTGTTGCAGCATGCAGAGGAATATGCGCGCGTACACCTGCCCCTCCGATAGGTGTGAGATTGCTTTGATGGTGGTGGTTGTGGTGATACTTATATGTTTGTAGATGTTCTGAATGATGGTGCAGTAGTCTACAGTAATGAGTATCAACTGTGTTGAATGAAAAGCGGCATGCGTCGGCCGGGAATCGAACCCGGACCGCCCGCGTGGCAGGCGAGCATTCTACCATTGAACCACCGACGCCCGACAGCCCACTACTCTACAACACACCCACACACAACAACTCCCGCATACTTACTCATTCACAATCACCCACCCACCCACTCACTCACTCACTCACTCACTCACTCACACACACACACACACACACACACGCATTCTCACAACCACCCATTCACATTAGCAATCACAACAACACAAACCTTCTCACAACCATCTCTTCCATTCTCATTCATCTCTGTCTCCTCATTCCTATTCAACAACTCATGCATCTAGGTTGAAATACTCAATCTCTTCGAATCACACTTTGATTCATCTAGCACAGGTGATCGCTTCCCGTCATCAATTAGTACCATTAAGAAAGTCGACACCGCACACATCACCATATATCACTAGTCACAGCACCAACACACTCCTCAACGGATTCACTCGACCAGTCCAAATGAACCGAATTGACACACTAACACTAGCAACACTCAAAACATATGACAATCGTCAACATCACCTTCTTCCTCTTCTTCTTCTTCTTCTTCTTCTTCTTCCTCCTCCTCCTATTCTTCATCATCATCATCATCATCACCAACACACACAACTACTGAGATGTTGTCTATTGCAATCGATTGGATAGACCGACAGTATTTTGTCGTGAAGTGGCCACTCACGATCGCGCATGCACACACATAAACATCGCATTCACGAATCCCATGCGATAGATGTCATATCTCATGTAATCTCATGCAACATCGGAGAATTGGTGCTATCCACTGGTCGTATACATGTCGACTCGTTGGCGTTGGCTGTAAAAGCAGTTGGCTGTGTCCTCCACATCTTCGTAGCACGTGGAGTAGCCTATCGATCAGCTTGTCAATGCATCAACCCAGTGTTGTAGTAAGTTTGACAACTTGAATAATTGCCTCTTCAACTCTCTGTTGCACCCGACATTGTTATTTATGATGCAGTCGATGCTAATACTGTTGATCCCACTGATATTAGCATTTCTCATATTGATCTGGTTGCACAACGATGTGATCGACAGACTGACTGGTGGACGACCAGTGCATCGATTCACGTGACATCCTGCTTAATAATCGACAAGTGAATTGTACTTTGTTAGATATTTGAGAGTGTGCCTCGACCAATCACATTGTGCTTCACTACTCTTCTCGTACGCAAACTT